>JABASF010000650.1:0-35006 GCA_019776145.1 Harlomillsia oculata
GCACTGTCAACGGTCTGTCCTCCTGTCCTATTCCTGTCGCGTTCTCAACTGCTCCTGTGACTGTCATCAGTGTCCAGGATAGGAGGAAGAGGAGCGTTGTTTTTAAACGCGGAGCCATTTTGGTCCTTTTTTTTTATTTTCAAAAAAGTTCAATTTCCAAAAATTGCTGCAAATAAAAAAAACAAAAAATTCTGCAATTTTATCCATACTTTTGAATGCAAAATATGGGAGAATCAACTGCATTTTTTTATAGTGCATTGTGTTAAAATGTACAGTGAAGAATGGAAAAACTGAATATAATGCATGCAAAAAGGTGCAATAATGGAAAATCAGGTCTATGGGTCGCCAGCGGTCAACGAGTCAATCAGTCAAATATTATATATGGGGAGATTGTATAAGAAGGACGAAGAAGGGGTGTGGTGGTGGTGGTGGTGGTGCAACAGCGTCGACTATATAGCGTCGCGTTTTACCCCATTCAACCAAGTTCAGCAGCAGCGTACACCTCGCAGTAACAAAAGAACAACAAAACTCGTTTTTTTTATTCCTGCTTTTGCGAGAAACGGCGATTAGTGGCCAGTCTCCCATTCCAATGCATGGGAGAGTACGAAAAATGAGGTTAAAATGGGGCAAGCCAAGCCAAGCCAAGTCCACGTCCGAGATGATGATCTCCTCGGTAATCTCAATCATGTGTCATCGAGTTCGGAGTAGTCGTCGTCGTCATCTCGTCGTAATCTCGTCTTCATTTTGTAACCTCGAAACGAGTCTTGATTCGAGTCGAGTCTTTAAGGCGGATGAAGAATGGAGACCGAGCACTCTGCTGACCGAGAGAGCGATGCGACTGGGGGAAATGAAAGATACACAGTGGCAGAGTGGCACAGGAGAGCGTTGTCCACGACCAAAACCCAAGAAAAAATCAAGGACCAAGACAAAAGTCAAAGGCAAACCCAAGACTGACTGCATTGATCCACAATGCTTACGTTGAACATCTATAAGCTAAGTAGCACCAGCAAACAATGGATAAACAATGGAATCAGCAGCAGCAGCAGCAGTAGCACGGCTAAGGCACACCAAAAAACCAAAAAACCGCACCACCGGCCAAACAGGGACAACAACTCTTATGCATACACGTCCCGTGCAAATTTGCGATTTGGGATCTGTCCTGTGTTGCCGGTGACGTAACAGTCAACTGAAGTTACTAAAGAAGCAAAGTATTCCGTAATTTATTGCTAAAAATGTATTACAGAAAATATGCGAACATTAATTATATCCATGGAAACGTAATAGGAAACCAATAGCGCCATAATATACCCCGAAAACGATAACAATTCGCAAACAAGAAACGCTACGAAAAGAAGAAATTTGGTGCAATTTGCAGTGTGTTTGGATTTGTAGACTTTGAAAACGATGCAAACGATGCATATAAACTCGGTTACCTGCTTATTAAGAAATAGGTTGACTACGATTTTCCAGTAACAACTTTGATTTTGTAAACGGAGCTTAGAAAAAAAAGGGAATTTTTGCACGTTACTTAATGTTCACAAGAAAATCACTGTTGTTGTGAATGTGCATGTGAATGTGAATGTCATGGTCCACGACGCGAGTATATAGTCACTGTCACTGTCACTGTGTCTTATCACTGGAGAGCGAGTCGTCCCAATTTGACCCTTAGAACAGAAGAAAATAAGGAATATAATATAGCAAAATTAATGTGTGAAATTAATGACTGTAATAAGTATATAGTTAGGACCCTGCTGTGGATTCTTGACACATATTGAAATAAAAGGGGGACGATATTATTACGTGCAATGATTGTTAGCACATCCGCAGTAGTTGTACCAACGTTTTATAGAGTCAGGAAAAGCAATTATAATTGGTTGAAGTGGAGATGCTCCCTGCTCGGCGCATCTTGGTCAACTGATGAGAAATTGGCTCATATGAGAAGGCACGAAAGGACCACAACACAACTGCCAGTCTGTAGTCTCAGTCTCACAATCCCCGAGAAGAGTTACTTACATTTAACATTTCACATGCAAAAAAAAAGAAAACCGTGCAATTCAGAGCAAACACAACAATCTCTGACGATGGAGAGGATGGTTTGGTTTAGTTGTTTGTGAGGAATGAAGAAGAACCACAAAATTGTGTATACGCAGTCACAGAAGAGTCCCACACCGAGTCTTGCAAAAGCAGAGGATATCGAGGATCTCAAATCTCAATAGCACGTAGTGCGTAACGGTAAAAAGGCACCAAACACTGTATAGAAGACACTATATTATGTTGAACAGAGTGCGAACACGAACACCAACTCCACAGACAGACTCTACAACAAAGCAATAACAATGCCAATGTCCAAAAGCTGCACTTGTCTGTTGTTGTTGTTTTTTTTTTCAAACAGTTTTTAATAGCAAAAATGCACTCGTGCACTTTCAAAATCTAAAAACTGAGCTGCTACCTTCCATGCCGGTGTAGATGTGCAAACACAAACACAGACAAGCAAAGACACAGGAGAAAGCAGTGCATGTGAAAGACGGTGAAAAAATATGAAAAAAAAAAACAAACAAAACATATTTTTCTGACACGCTTTTCACACTTAACTTGCACTGTTTTTGACGAGAGTTTTTTATTTTTTTAGGTTTCTACTTTTCCTGTTTGCTGTTTCCCTATCTTTCAGAGCAGACGAAGCAAAGTAATTTAAAAAATGACATTTTTTGATTTTTTTTTCATTCCGTACAATTTTTACTAGTTACTATGGAGATACTATAAACTATAAACGGAATGTGCACATTCAGTTCACTTTCTATCGCGAATATAGATTTCCGGTTTTGGTTTTCGGCACAAAAAATAATCTGCGCGTGTTTCATAAAACATTATATTTTTCTTTTCTTATATGGTTTTTAACATATATAATAATAATATTCAAGTATCTCATTTTGGGTGGATTTATTTTATTGCGGATTTTTAGCCGTGACGTGATTCGATTTACATTTTCATTATAAATTATTTGCATGTGCACATACATTATATATATATATTATTAAAATTTTGGCAAATTTGTATAGGGATTCATTTTCATTTTTCATTTTTCATTTTTACCGTTTTCTCCGGTCTCATTTTGATTTATATTTGTTTTTCTAGCCATTTATTTTTTTTAGGATACACTTCTTTTTCCTTCTTTTGAGCTCCACTTTGCGTCCTTGCAGTTACAAAGTAAGTTAATTTTTATCAGTAAATCATGAAAAATAATTAGTTTTTTTTCATGAGTCTCATCATCTCATTCCATAGGCTTTTAAATCAGGACAAAAACTCGACAGTTGGAAAACTCATAACTTTTTTGGTTATGAAAATTGGATAGGACAGAACTGCTACAGAACCGAACAACGAAGGACAACACGAAGGTGGAGGAGACTCTCCTCCACCATCCACCCGTTATCAGTTATCAGTTTGAGTTAATTTTTTTTTGGTTGGTGGTACAGAAGAAAACATGCCCTGCTGGTTGATCCTTTTGCTACTGCTGCTGAGTGATTGGAATTGCATGGAAGGAGGATTAATTTCAAATTCGGGGGAAACCTGTGGCTGGTCTGGGAAGTCGTTTGGGTGTGGGAATGGGGTTTGTCCAGGTACCGACTGGTACGCCATTGGGAGCAGCTCGAATGACGAGGATGGGAATCCGTGTGCAGACGGGATCAACGATCTCAACTGCTGTCCGAAAGAGAGGAGACCGCGGACGTTCAAAGTTAAAGTCTGCACGGGGACGAATCTTCAAGGGGGTGAGTGAGGAATTATTAGTAATTTTTAATTTTTGGTTCGACTCTTTGTACACAGTTTGAAAGATGGAAAGAATATTTTTGTAGTGTAGTAAATAATACGTACGTTATATTTTATTATGAAGATTGCCCTGTCATCCAATCAACGATAATTCGACCTAAGAAATCAAACTATGGTTTCGGTGGTGGTATCGTACTATCAAACAGCACCACCGAGTGCTTTGAGTTACCTGCAAACGTGAAAGGCAGAGTCAATTCCGTTGACACTTACGGCGGGTGCGTGAGACTGTACTACGGGACGTACTGCAATGGACCGTCCGTGGCATTGTACAAGGGGAATTCCAACTTGCACAAAGGCCTAACCAAGTACATTTATGCAAAAGGTGCTGGATCCGTCGGGCCGTGCCTCCGCAATGATTTCTGCTCCCGTGAGTAGTGAAAGAGTCAATAATAATTTAATAATAATTTTAAAATGTATTTGTGTTGCAAGCGTTCAACCTAATAATAAGGTGATAATTCTTGGAGCTAATTCTTAGCGCAAAACTCGTGTCATTTCCCGGTGGAGATATTTCGTGTGGGTTGTTGCCGTGAAACGACAGAATCCAAAGACACTAGTGGTGGCCCCGTTGACTCCTACAATCTCTACGGCGACAGACGAACAGAGTACCTACTTGCCAACATCGAATTGCATCACTTGAACACCGGGAAACAGCCAACAACCAACTCACTGGAGCACGTCCGTTCACTGGGTCTTCCAACGGACGTCAACGGGATGCTCCTTCCAGCCCGTCTGGGTGGGGACGGGACGGATCCGCGGAACCTCTTCCCTCTCACTCCCGATCTCAACATCCAAGCCGTTCTTAAAACCTACGAGGATTACATTTACGATTTGTTTAGAAAACATGGAAAAGTTGAACTCCGTGTCACTCTAGACTACAAGACGGACACGGACACGAGACCAATTCAAGTCCTTTTCACAGCAAGTCTGAGTCAGAGTCAGATTCTGCTTTTCCAGGATAGTATCGGGAACCCCGAATTTCCAATTTCAGGTACAAGAAGTGTGATGAACTACGTTGCTGGTGCTGCGACGTCATCCAATACATTTCTGCATTCCTTTTTGGGGACAATTGGAGGAATAATCATAATCATAATCATTGGCTTGGTCATATTATTTGTACACCGACGGAAAGGTAAAAGAACGGCAGCTGCTATGAATCATAATAATCAAGGAACAGAGGAACCCGCCGTGGAGTCGGTTCCGTTAATGAATGACCGAGGAATAAGTGATGCTCACGTGGTCCACGTCGTCGGGGGGACCTTGAAAACTCCTCAGGAAGCAGCAGCATATCCCAACAAACGTGACAATCTTAATCGTAACGTACTGCCTGAGCCGCCGTCGTTAAAATTAATCGCTAGTTCAAAAAACGAAAACGGAACCAATCCGCCGATACCATCAGACGATACCATTGTAGATATTGACAGTCATTGTTATCAGCACTTGGGGGGTGGGGATGAAGCTATTCGTCCACCGGGGACAACTACTACTACTACTGGCAAAACGTCACTCTATGGACGGAAAAGTACTCAGACTCGGCGGGCTCGGGCTCGGGGCGCCACTTTACTCTCATCAGAAAACAATATTGTAGCCATAGCCGTGAAGCTATCGACTTTTAAAGCGGTGTGTGAAGAATGGACGTTATTGTTGCCTTACATGAACTTAGCGGACCGAGAAGCAGATCTAACGAACATATTCAAGAATAACACTCGTAGAACCTTCTTTCGTGAGTTACTGAACATGTGGAAATCTGTGAGCGAACCGGAGGAATGCACAATTCAGCGTCTTCAATTCATACTCAATGAACTCGGTTACAAAGAAGCGGCAGGTAAACTATTATATTAACAACAACAACTTTTATTAATCATCGTGTCTTGTATTTAATTTCTCAATATCAATTTAATCAATTTTCCTTTTCCTTTTGATTTGTTGATTTTTGATTCAGCCTCCATTGAAAATCTCTAAAATATAATGGATAATGGAATATTTATTTCCCTGCTCTGCTGCCGTACGTGTGTGTGCGTGTTGCTTACAGCATTTGCGACTGTTGTTGTTGTTGTGAAACCAAAGAAATAATACTGTTCATAATATTTATATAGTTTCATGTTTCATCGTCGTGCGAAGAATATAATTTGTTCCACACTATGTACACTACTATATATAAATGCCATTTTTGCCAAATTCTGTTTAATAATGTATAATCAAGAAAAATAAACTCATCATTTTTCATAGATGCACAGATAGTATCCATTTGATAACTTTATTTTATATTTTGAATAATATTGGATATTTTTTAACACAATGTTTTTGATTAGATTTTCAATCATTTTTTTTTTGTATGATCATGATCAAATACAACATAAAACTACTACTACTTTTGAAGTCAATGTAGTAGTAAAGAAAAACGAACAACAACGAAATACTACATACTTTTTTGGTACAACGTACAACGTACAACGTACAACCACCAAAACAATGAATGGATGACGCATAAATATAGTCTTGATAACATGTAATAAGTGCATAATATATAGTATAATATGATTCTCCAATCACCTCTTCTCACGTTTGTTTCACCTTCTTAATCAACTTTTATAACTATAATATATATAATATGTGTTTCCACAAAAAACAACAAAAATTTATACTAAAACATGTAGTAAATGTTCAAAATTGAACTATATATTATACATAATATCGAAGAACCTTACCTTATCGTAAATAATAAACGATCATGAGGATGTATACGATCTGACACGCACTTTTACTTTTAGTTTTAGTTTTTAGGTCTTCCGGACGTACGTCGTCTCGTCAATCGTCATCGTCACTCGGAACGACAACGGAAGACCTTAGTCCTTAGTCATATATAGACACACACACACATGTACATACGAGTTAAAACAGTAAGAAGGTCTTTTTTTTTAAATATACGTAAAATTATCTTGGTATATATTTAAGTAGACATAGTAATAATAATAATAATTTTTAAGATATATTTGATAGTATATTATTATTAGACAACAACAAGAAATTTTGAAATATTTATAGTAGATTGCAGATTGATTGATTGATGATTAATGCGTAAAATTTTATCGTCATTAAGTATATTTATATAATATTCAGAATGAGAGGTGGTGATGGTTGCGTAACACTGTGTGTTTTACGTTTTTTATACAATTTTGAAGCTGTTTGTTCTTGGATGAAAAATTTTGCTGCGTTTTTGGACATAAATTGGTAACCAATAGGGACAATAATTTTGATTTTTGTTTTTAATAAGGGATTTCCGAGCGTTTTTCACGGAAAACATAAAAGTTTTCATAAAATTTCTAATTACTAGGTTTAAATTTCTAATCGTTACAATTACAAGGTTGGTGCGGTGTATATACTATATTATACCCTAATTTTAAACGTTTTTTTACTTCAATGATGGGTATAAACACGGTGATATTTACCTATTATATACATACAGTCATTAAGAATCCACGCAGTGTCATATAATATTGTAAGTGAATTTCTAAAATTTGGATTACATTTGTTTCGATTTGCCATTATATATTTTTTGAAATTCCCCGCATTTATTCCTGTGACGTTACTTAAACACGTACGTACACGTCAAGAATTAATTGCTGTGATTATTAGCATCATAATATCCCAAAATGGACATTATAATCATCATCAATACAAGGATTATTCGGTCCTAAATCCATTTTCATTTTCGTCGGAGCATATAGCAGCATTATCGGCTTCATTACTAAACTTTAATTAATTTTTATATTATCGACATATAATCCACACATACGTATACATACGCGCATCATCATCAAATCATCATCGTCATCATCATCAAGACTGGAGATGAGAACTGATTGATGGTTAATAAACTTGTAATTTCATAATATTCGTTCGTCTCCTCACCACCACCAAAATCCTTACAATTTATAATAATAATAATAATAATAATAATAATAATAATAATAATACAACGTATATACGTACAAGACACGAGGCGGAATTGGTAGATTTTTTGGTACATTATTATATTTATTTAACGTTTAACTTTATTTAACGTATACTTAATTTAATTAATAATTATTCTTAAACGTCAATTCAGAATTCCTATATTCTATGGACTTTTTATAGACACCAATAATAATTGGAAAATGTGTGGGTTGAAATTTTCTGGGTTGTTGACTGTTGACTTGATTCGACTGCGATTATGATTATCTGAATATCTGAATATCTGAATATTTGAATGTGTGTGCAGTGCATGCAGTTCGTTGTTCAGTCGTAAGAACTGTCGTAGTATAATGGAGAAGAAGAAGAAAAGATAGAGAAAGAGAGCTCATCGTCATCGTTATTTGATTACTATAACTTTTAAGATTCAAAGTACGTACGCGTACAGCTAAATATTATACGAATTACTACAATTTATTACTACAAGTAGTAGCACCAGCACCACCGGTCCAGGAACAGTGTAAAATGTTTAAAGTGTACTGGCCTGGACCAGAAAAAGAGGATTTAGTGATATAATAAATATCCCTATAATGTTGACATTGACACATTGGCAAAGAGACGTCATAATAATTGTCATAATATATGGCGGCAAAATTCAAAAATGTTTTGTAGTCAATCTACAAATTCTGGGCAAACAAAAAACAAACGTTCGTTCGTTCCGACGACGACGGACATATACGTATAAAACATATAAATTAGTGATTGTAAATTAAATAAAAGTACACTTTGAAATTGAAATGAATTAGTATTATAGTATTATAATATCAGACTGGCGTTGTAAATAGTAAATATAGGTATGGCATATGGCATAATATTATATAGCTTATTATAAGCTTAACAAACATAATATATATATAATGGCAATATAATGAATGGCACATAAAATTCTGAATTATGACAATTATTAAAATGACAACATTTCTTAGCACAGTTCTTTGAAAATTGAAAAGTAGAGTAGTGGTGTCGTTTTGAATTTCTTTGACCTTGCATTGGCATGCACGTGGTCGGGTAATTAAATGCTGTTTGCTAAACAGTTCAATAGCACCGTCAGACATTAAAATAAAGCCTTAATAAGCCTTGTTGTAGGGTGACTGTTTTGCGACTATACTTCATCACTTGAGCACGAAACACAGTTATTATTAAACCTTTTCTCCGAAATAATGATATAATAATTGTGCAAAAATGATAAATATTTTACAAATTATATAAGTATAATAATATTATTAATCTGTGTGGTGTGACTAGAGGCATATATATTGCACGCGTATTAAACCTTGTAAGAGAGCAGGCAGGCAGGCGGCAGTTTTTAAAAAAAATTTTTTTGTGGCAGATTTTGTGTGGTTCGGTTCTTTTGATTTGATAAGAGAGGACAAGCAAGCGGATTTACAGGTCAATTTACAAGGCGTAAAAAAGGCGGGTGGCGGCGGCTAACACGTTCAAAACGCATAATATCTTAAAATTTAAAAATGTACGTATATCGTTTATCAAGACCTAAACCGACTCTCTCAGACAATCATTATATCTCCAATTTATCTATTGTTTTTTAACCTGTGACCGTAGTATATATAATAGTAATAATGGCGGGAATTTGAAGCCAAACTTGATTTTTGAATGTCATTTCTTGTGTATACAGAACGTTAATATTAGTAATAAGTGAAAAAGGTGAGAAAAAAGGTGGTTGACAAGTCAAATGTCGTGTTTGTGGGGAATTGTGATTGGTAGAGCGTGATTATGACCAACTTGCTACTAATCATGACCTCCACTTGAAGATGTACCGGTGGGAGGACCGTTTGAATTATTCCCGCCATTATCGTTAGCAAGATTAGCGACGGCGGCGGTGGAGCTCACATTGACACACCCGCAGCAATTGACATTCACGCCTTGTCCATGTCCATGTCCATGTCCATGTCCATGGCCCATGCAGCAGCATGGATTGACACCAGAATTAGCGAGAAACTGGTTCATAAGACTCGAAGTGTAGTTCCCTCCTCCTCCTCCTCCGCCGCCGCCTGTGACTGAATTAGCGCTGTTATTATGATGGTGGTGGTGGTGATGGGCTGCTGCGCAGCCGCCTGATCCTGATGTACTGGTGTTTGTGGTGGTGGCGGCATTATTCGGGTTGCTGCCCAACTGCAGTGGCCACTGGATCTGGGAATTGTGGGATCTGTGCAGATGCACCATGACCCACTTGCCTTGAGATGTGTCCGCCGACTGCTTTCTGTGCCAAACACGGGATTCCTCCGTTTGCAGTGTCCGCGGAATCGATGGCGTGGATCTGTATCCAAACGGGGTCATTTACACTTTAGTTTGCTTATTGTTTTCAATTTCTGTTAAATGTTAGTAGCTTTTTGGAAATATTTTGCATAATTTTGTGGAATATATTAGGGAAAACATTGCGTTGTCGTTAGGATTTTGGGAAATTTTAAGCACTTTTTATAGAATTTTCGGGAAAATTTTGCGTAATTTTTATAGGATTTTGGGAAATTTTAAGCACTTTTTATAGAATTTTGGAAATATTTATGAAATTTTGTCGAATTAAGGAAAACCAGTTGAAAGCTCACTTGTCAATGAACTGTGTAAGTCGAATGTAAGCGATGACGGCAGCATCGTCGCCGAGAAGATGCACGTGCGGGTTCAACAACGTCGTGTTCATCGTCTTCCATTGAGACGACTGTGACGCTGCGCAGGTGACCCCTGTGTCAAAGTAAAACTTGTGGAACTCCAAGCCTGCTACCAAATTTCCTAGCGTTTCCAGGCTCGAACGCCGACATGTGCCCGTCCACCAGTTTTCTGAAACAAATTCAACAATACAATTCATACGTCAGTATTCTGCTCGCAGTCTTCCCAGTCTAGTCACGGCAGGATAAAATATTATTCTACTACAACTCACGAATAAGCTTCGAAATCGTTGCAGTTGATAGCCTCGAGCATCTGCTCCGTCAACTTGATGATCTCCGTCTTCCGAACTGTCAAATTTAGTCAATGAGATACAAATTATCCACTACTATGTACAACTCACGAATAAGCTTCGAAATCGTTGCAGTTGATAGCCTCGAGCATCTGCTCCGTCAACTTGATGATCTCCGTCTTCCGAACTGTCAAATTTAGTCAATGAGATACAAATTATATGTATAATAGGACAAATCTTTAATATATTTCAGCAACAAAACAAATGTGCTGGACGCAGGTTCTCATTCATTCCCTATTGTGCTTTCACCACTTTCACCAACGACTTGACTTTCTCTCGAATCAAACTTTCACCACTTTCGACTTTCTCCAGCCAGCTGATGCACAATGCAGCTTTATCTACAACGATTCTAACAACAGAACAGCAGCAACTTTCTATTTCCGACATTCTATCATTTTTGTCATGTCAATCCGGACCAATTTCAGCTGGCCTTTTATAGTAATTTCGAGGCTAAACAAAATGCGCTAATACGGTATTCTACGGCATGGTATACGTATACATGGGTGTCGGAGTCGGGTCTGGTGGGGGGGGGGGTGGGGGGCTTCGGTCAAATCGTTCAAGTCGGTTAACGGGTTTGGGTCGGGTCAAGTGAGGACCGCGATTCAAGTCGGGTGTACAATGGGGCGGGCACGGGCATTTTGGAATTTTGGAATTTTGAACAGCCGAACAGCAACCACAACAACGCAACGACATCGATCAAAAAGGATTAATAATATAGTTTACATTTTACGATTTTACCAGCAGCGACAGCGACAACATCAAAAATCCAGTCAAACCAATCTCTCCATATGTGCCTCCAAGCATTTGTACTGTGTATCTGTTGAGGTGAGTTTGTGGTGGGGTGGGGGTGGGGGGTCTATTCTAAAATATGTCATTTTTAGGTCATTTAAAGGTCATTTAAAGGTCATTAAGGTTGTCTATAAAACAACAGTAAACTACCCAAAAAGCGGACAAAACAGCCTGTTCTACTGTATCTTTCTAGTAACTGATGTACATAGTGTCATAGTCATATTCTGTGATTGTGTGTGTTTGTGTTTGTGTGTTGTTGTGAAGTGTATGGATATACCTTGAATCCCGGAAACCCCGCCGGTGGTGAAAGCGGCGGCAGGCAGATTGGCAGTAGCTCCAGTAGTGCCACCACCACCGGAAGCTGTGGTTGCGGTTGCGGTTGCGTTTGCGTTTGCCGTTAAAACGTGACTGTGACCTTGACTCAGCCCCTGACCCAATAACCCAACAAACCCTCCACCCCCGCAGTAAACGATATTGACACTGCTGCCGCCGCAGCTGCCAGTCGTCGTCACAACAGTGCGCTCTTCCCGCTGCTGCTGTTTTGTAGTAGTTGCAATTGCAACTTGTTGCTGTTGCATTGTTTCAGGCTTGCTGTTGTCACCTGATGCTCCTTCCCCGTTATTGTTAAAACAGCAGAAAACGACGGTGGAAGAGCGTCTGTACGCTGATAACGCTGCGGCTGACAACGTTGTCTGCTGTTGTTGTTGGTCGCTTCCAACTGCTGCTGCTAAGCGTCATTGTTTATTTTTTTTAGACCGGTTTTGGTTGGGTTTTTTTTTTTAAAGCATATTTTCAGATTCTACAAGGTTAAAATATTCAATTTCACAGGTCGAAGTATCGTAACGAAAAAGTCAGGAACGGAATTTTTTTTAGACCGGTTTTGGTTGGGTTTTTTTTTAAAGTTTTAATTAAGGGACACCGCTAAAATTAGTAAACTACGGCGGGGTAATGTAAAAATGCTAATTCTGAAATGTTTGTATCTTTTAAATTTTAAAAACATTGCCGCTTAGAACTCTTTGCTTATAGAATCAATAGATTGATAGTCCCTATACATTTGACTGTTGTCCTGTAAAAATTTGTGTGGTTTGTGCAGATTGTGAGGATGAATGAGTATATGAGAAAGTAGAGAAAGTGCAATCTTACTTTTGACGTCATCATCGTCGATGGTTGAAGAATCGGAGGATTCTTTGACTTGAGATCCTTGTTGTGACGATGTTTGATGGTGGTGGCCGCCGACGCCGCCTCCAGTCCTCCCGCTCCCGCCACTCGTCACCCCACCACTACTCCCTGACGACGATATTACCGTCGGCGTCGACGTCAACGTCGACTCCGTTCCTGACTTTTTCGTTACGATACTTCGACCTGTGTGCGTATTTGGACAAACTTGAATTACGCGCTCAAACTGAAAACGCTGAAACGTGTAAACATTTGAATAATGTAAGCGGCATACTGCTGTTGGCGCAGTTCTAGACTTACTAGAAAAGTTCCTAGTGGCGAGCATGGTGGTGAGAATGGCCCCTTTCAACTTTCTCCTAGCGTTGAATTTCTTCAAGCAGTCCACAGTCTCCTGACGGTGCACCAAACTTGCCACTCGCTCACGTTGCTAAAAATAAAAAATTTGTAAAGTCAGCAGCCGTTAAACAGTTTTTCGTCAAAAATTAAGTGATTTAAAAAGTGCCGCGCAAAAATGCTTACGCAAATCCATGGATGTTTCAGAGCTTCATTGGAAGTGATTCGCTTGTTTGGGTTGACTGTCAGCATCAGGTTGATGAGGTTCTTCGCTTCCGGCGTCACCGTGTCCCATTCAGGGGAGGGGTACTACAAAAAAACGCCCAAATTCCGCTCTAAACGTGCTCAAAACATACTTGGATGCGCGCCCAAAAAAATGCGATCAAATACATGAAAATTGAAAATGTTTTTGGAAATTCCCCCAAAAAAAGCCAACTCACATCGTAAGCGCCCGACTTGATTTGGGCGTAGAGTCGATGCTGGTCCTCATCCCAGAAGGGTGGGTACCCCACCAACAAGATGTAAAGAATGACTCCGCACGCCCAGATGTCCACCGGTTTCCCGTAGGGTTCCTTTTTGAGTACCTCTGGGCTGAGGTAGCCGGGAGTTCCCGCGAACCCGAACCAAGCTTGCTGGTCGCCCTGCACTTCTATGGCAAGTCCGAAATCCGCCAGTTTCACTGCTGCTCCTTTCGCCTTGGAAGCCAGCAACAAGTTCTCCGGCTAGTATTTTTATTATCAATTTTAAGCAATTTTTTTTATGTCAAAATGTTCAAAAATTGGCAGACAATATATATTTTTGAAAATATTGCGGAACGACAACCTTCAAATCTCGATGCACGACCCCATTGGAATGACAATGATTGACAGACTCGAGGATCTGCTGGATGCAGTGGCTCGCGTCTGCTTCCGAATAAAACTCACGGGCTACTATGTCTTCAAACAGCTCGCCGCCCGTCACTCTGCACACAGAACACAGGAAAAGTCTCAATAATCACTCCCGAAAATCATCTTTTTCTAACCTAACCTCATCCAAAAGTGCTTAAATTTGTCCAAAAAATTCTTATTTTCCACTCACAGATCAAACACGAGGTAATGAAAATTCTCTTCCTGGATCGAATCGTGGAGCCGGACAATGTTCGGGTGCTGCAGTTTACGGCAGATTCGAGCTTCACGCTCCAGTTTCTGGAAGTCTGCAATATTACATTATACAATTTTTAAACAGAAGAAACATTAAATCCTCTGAATATTATGCGTCTATAATGTCCCATTATTCTGTCTCCGATGGACGAACTCGCACGTACCCCTCGTTGACAATTTCTTGGTGTTGATGATTTTGGCAGCGAATTCCAGTCCTGTCGTCTTTTGCACGCAGCGGCGCACGATGCTGAATGCACCTCTGCAAAAAAAAAGAAGCGTTTTTTTAAAAAACAAAAACTTACTTACTTACAAAAATACTCGTAAATTTGAAAATAACAACGTGTTGTTGTTCCACTCACTTCCCCAGTTCTTCTTTGAGCTCATAATTATCAGAGAAACGCGTGGTTGCGTTCTGCATTATTTTTTGTATTTCTGCTATAAATTCTTGTAATTACGTTAAAATTTTTGACTTTCTACGTCTTTTTTGGTGCTTGATTTGATTGACTATAAGGTGTGTTGTTGACTTGACAACAGTAAATAATTTTCGAAATTCAGTTTATCCCGATTATAGTTCTTTTTTAAAAAAAAAATTCCTTCTTCCGTGACTTCTTTCACTAAATTATTAACTATATATACGTATATTTTTATCAGTTTAAAGTCAGTTTCTCGTGTTCGTTCGCGTGTGTGAGCACAAGTGAATTTATAATCGGTGAATTTCACTAAAAAATCGACAATAATAACCGGAAATTATAATTAGAACTGCAATTGTTATTTTTATATACAAAAAAAGCTCTGAAATTTTTGGGTGTAAATTTTTAATTAAAAAATTCGTAAGATTCGTAAGAATGTTCAAAAAATTTGCTTAAAAATACGATAAAACGTATATTATAGTGTCTTTTTTGTTCCACACACTATTCTAAATATATAAGCACCGCCGGGATTGTTTTTAAAACTATGGTAGTAATACAATTTGACTTTTATTTAATGCAAAATTCTGACTAGGACTCGATTGAATATGTGCACTATTACTAATTTGTGACTTGATACTTGCAACTACTTGCAATATAACGTTTATAGAAACATGTTATATTGAACCATTATTATATAATATTTGCGAAATGATCCTCATCGGGACAACAACAAACAACAAACAACGGGTTTTTGCAGGTGAATTCACGTCGGGAATATTCTCAAAATTCAAATTCGTGATTGTCTTCCTACCTAAACCTATAAAAATTATTTTGTGAATAATTTGCGACAGTAATTTCTCGTCGGATTATTGTTGTTATATGTGATGACGAGTGCAGACAAAAGGTTATAAATTTTTGTATAGTTGTAGTCGGTGGTTGTATTTATGCGTGCTTGCGCGGATTGTTATAAAAACGACGTCCGTCCGTCCGTCCGTTGTCTGTCTCCAGTTTTATATGTCACCTCAAGGAGGATTATCAACCTTGTCTTATATTCTTCTAAACTGAGACAACAACTGAGACTATATACTCTTCTTTGATGAATTTTTCTTGTTTTTTTTTCGAAACGACAACGACACTACTGCAGCACAAGAAACTGTTGTGCCTTTTGCCTTTTGCTTTGCTGTGCCTCTCTGCCTCTGCCTCTTCTGCCTTGAGCATTCAGGTTTCAGCAAATTTCAGTGGTTCAGCATGCGAAAAACGAAGAACGAAAAACGAAAAACTCGATATTGCTGCTGCTGCTGGGATGTGAGACTTGAGACTTGAGACGTGAGAGCAGTTGGTTTCCGCGACTGACTCTCATCAGAGAGTCCTACTCCTATTCAATCCAAGTATATAATATAGAAGATAGCGCAGAGTAGCACCACCACCACGAATATACCATACCAGATATAATACAGTAGTAGTGAACCACCAGCAGCACCAGGACACAGTGAACAACGCAACGCACAAGTGCGCCGTTCGCCGTGAACACGGTGGTGGTGCTGCGGCGGCGGTGCATATACATTCTCATCGTTCGTAAAAAGTATATAGGTAGGTTGGAGTGAGTAAAGACTCGAGTCGACTCGACTCGAGAAGAGTTGTTTCCAGTTTTCAATGCATTTCCAGTGGCGAAATCAACGATGAGTCTTCTTCTTCTTCTTCTTCTTTTCCTGAGGACCGAGACCGAGAACGAGAGCGAGAGAGAGGAGTCGTCCGAGTCCGGTCTATGCAGTCATATTAGGACAGTATATGGAATATGGGACAGTGAGTTTTGAGAGTTTGTTGGAGTTGTCTCTTTCGCCCGCCCGCGTTGGCCCATTGAAGTGAACAGAACAGAAGTGTAAGAAGGGCTAAAAACGAGAAAAAAGCGATCCAAAATTCATTCGAACGAGAAGAAGGACGAGTAGTAGTAGTCGTGGTTCACTCACGACACGACACACTCACGAGTTCGTCCGAGCTCTGGAATTCTCAAGTGCACCGAGTGCAGGCGAATGTCGAATCCGAGTTTTTTTGGGCTTTTGGGAGGTAGGTGCTGCACACAGTTCACAGACACACAGAGCAGAGAGAGAAACAAGTTGTTTGGCTGACAACAAAAAAAAATAACGGTTTTATGGCCATGCGCAGAGAATTGGGAGATCATGAAAAACCTATATATGAAATGAAGATGAGCAGGACGATGTGAATGAAAATGAACGGAACGGAACGGAACGGTTTTGGCGAATTCGTTCGGCGCAAGGCAAGGCTTTCAGCAGAGAGGAACGACGCCCCAAACAACGAACGCATGTACGAACGCATGAAAAATGGAAAAAAATGAAATAAAAAAATGCACGGAAAAACTCACGGAGTTTTATTACAACAATTTTTATTTAAAGAGACGTACGTTTTTTTAAAAAAAATGCATATAAGAATCCCCCAAACCAGCTATAAATTGTATGTTCATTCATTCAAAAATCCCAAAAAATAATGTAATGTAACGTAATAAATTATAAGCAAAAGTTTGTAGTACAGAGTTCATGTATGAAAATATTCATAGAAAAGATTGACTATAAAAACTTGGGAAATTGGGGATGACGCGTTACTTTTTTTTTAAGGATTTCGCAGATTTGTTGACTTTTTGAAGTTGATTTCTTTCTTATTGTTCATGAGGATGCACCGGCGGCGGGCTTTTTAGACTGTCCGTGCTGTCCATTGCCGCCGCCGTCCGGATTGAGGTATTCCATGATTGGATGGTAGCTGTAATTTACTTTAGTTTTATTGGTGGTGGTGTTGGCTTTTTTGGACTCTGACCTACTTGGATTCTGCACCAACTGCCTGCTGCTGCTTGTCTTGCTGGCCTCGTTACTTATTAGCTTCTTCTTATCTTTGAGAATGACGGAGACGAGCTTCTTGAGCATTTTGTCAGGGGACATGGACGTGGAAACGACCTTTGAGCTTTGTTTTGCCGATCCGCCTCTCGTCTTCACAAGCACGCTTGTCGTTGTTTTTTGGTGGTGGTGGCGGTTGTTGTTGTTGTTGAGCTGATTTTGATTTCGAGCCTTGGTTTGCTGACTCTTCTGGATTAATTTGATCCAGGCGTGGATGCTTTTGGAGGATGGCTTGGCTGCGTTTAGCGTCCGATTTCCGATGTTTACATTGTTGGACAGCAGTAGTGCGGCGAGCATTTCGTCTGCGTCTTTGGTCTTTGTGGATGATGATGAGTTGTTGGTGGACTTGGGAGTTGACTTCATTTTGAGGAGCGAGTGGATCAGTTTGCGGGTCAGTTTAGGGTCAGTTGAAGAAGTCTTGTTTTTGTTTTTGCTCATGTTTAAGAGTTTTGATAAGATCACCGTTGAATTTGTTGTTGACGATGAGTGGATTTGGCTGTTCATTTGACTTTGACCGGAACCACCGGTGCCGAATAGGGAGCGACCCCGTTTCTTCCGGGAGGACTTTTCAAGGGCTGCGAGTGGAAAATTATTGTGAAAAAAATTATGCAAATTTTTTTGAAAGATTTTTTTATGAAAAAAAAGTGTAAGAAAAGGAAAATTACCGGAGCTGCTGAGCCTCCTTTTGGCGATTCGGTCCCTCAAACTGGAATACTGGGCTAGAAGTTGTTTGAGATCAGAATCGTCGTCTTTCGTCTCGGTGGCGGTGGCGGTGACACTGGCACTGCCACTGTCTTGCATGCTTTTTTGATGCGTTTGACCACTCTGACTCTGGACATTGCTTGGGTAGAGGAACTTGTCATCGGGGATGCCCAGAGGACCGCCTTGGAGCACAAAACTGCGTCTCCTGGTGAGTAGACTGGTGCTTCGGCCTGGGATTGGCATCGGCACAGTTGGGATCTTCATTTTCCTGGCGTTCCTTCCGGAAGCGAAAGGGTTCAGTGAGTCTGATCTCCTGCGGGCGGTTGACGAGGGTCCTGGAAGCATGATTTTGCCTCTTCCTCCATGATGATGACCTTGATGATGATGATGAGACTGTGGTGGTGGTGGTGGTGGGGCGGGGGACGTCTTGATCCCGCCGGGGAGGTAGTACCCGAGCACGTGACAAGTGCAGCAAGTCGGGATCTTGAACACGTCCATGTGGAGACCGCGGTCCTCGTCCCATGAGAGCAGGCGGTGGTGGCCCCAAACCTGAGTGCAGGACGTTCTGTACTGGTGCTGCATGTACGAACAGGCGTGGCCGGGGGAGCTATAAAGCATCATTTTTTACATTTTAGCAATTCAAAGTTCATTTTTTTGAGGTTTTTTAGAAGAATTTTAGCAATTATGGAGAGTTGAAAAAAAGGTGCAAAATATATACCAACTTACAGACACTTTTCCATGCGTAGAGTTTGTTTGTACTCGTCGGTGTTGACGATCCACTTCCACTTGCCGTTGGAGTTTTTGGCTTTTTTGACGTTTGCGTAGGTGACTTTGGAAGGGCAGAGGAACCCGCCTTCCGTCGCTAGTCGGTTGTACTTTGGGTTGGACTTGTACTCGGACGCGTCCAGCACGCGGTTCTCCTCCAACCACACGTCCGAGGACGGGGAAACCAACTCGTGCGTCAGCAAATTGTTCACTGATGTGTCGTTCAGCGACAACTGCATCGAGTTTCTGCAAGGAAATTAAATCAAGGAATTTTTTAAAAGTGTTTTTAAAAGTGTTTTTTAACTCAGAATATTGAAAAAAGGCAAAAATAAAAAAGACGTAAAAAGTGTTAAAAAGAGGCAAATCTGGTCAAAACCAATTCTGACCTTGGATAGATTCCATGTTCGATGGAGAGGCAGATTCCGTCTGAGAAGAGGTTGAGGCAGTCGCCCTCCTTGACGTGCATTTCCTCAGGAATCGTGGATGGAGACGCGACAGCAGGCACGTTGACGTTGACTGACCCGGATTCCTCAACGTCATGACCATGTTTAATTTCCTGGTGCGGGTGGTGGTTCTGAACCAAAGGTAACGGTTGAGGTGGTTGTTGTTGTTGTTGCACGGGTCCGGGGGGTCCCTGCTGCTGTCCGTTCCTGAAAGGGAGTCGATGCTGGAGCCGGAACCTGGGATGGTTTTTCAACCGCATGAGCAGAGGGCTTTTCAGAATGTTGCCTCGGCTTGGGAACGGGTGTCTCTGATGACTATGACTGTGACCGTGACTGTGATGTGGCGGTGGTGGCAACCCGTGTTGCGGGAATCGATTCACAAACTGTGGATTCAGAAGCACACTCGACCCGGGAGTCCCGCCCATTGGCACTGGGACCAAGATTTCCTTGAACGGGCTTGCCATTTCACTCTCTGGCGGTGGTGGTGCATTTTTGTGCTTATTTGCGTGCTGATTATTATTATTATGGTGGTGGTGGTGCTGATGGTGGTGCGAGTTGGAATTCAAGTGCGAGTGATGGTGATTCTGGTGGAGATGTGCGTGTGCATCGGATTCCTCGTTTGACTTGGGATGTTCAGGATGGTCTGGGTACTCTAAAGGATGAGGTTCGAGGTTGAAATCATAGAGCATTTCTAGGGAGTTGTGCGCGTTTTTGTCGTGAATGTTCCCGGTTTCCATCTCGAGTCTCCTCAGCTCGTCCAGTGCGTCGTTCAGTTCTGAAGATGTCAGTTCTGAAGAGCCCGACCCGCCGTACTTCAGCAGCGGGTCTTCCACTATCTCTGCAGACGAAGCTGGGCTGCTGCTGTGCTCTGCATGCATTACTACTTCCGGTTTCGCCGTCCTGTACTCCATTTTCGACTCTACTTTCACGTTGTCCGTGAACATTATTCTGTCGTCGTCCATTCTGTCCATTATTGACGGGGGTGAAGGTGCAGATACGTCCTTGTCTTTTGTATTCGTATCGTCCGTTTCCTCGTACTTGTCTAAGTTTAGTAGCGTTTTTTCGTTCTTTTTAACGTCTTTGTCAACTTTGTCCGCTGCTGGCTGCTGGTCGTCGTCGATGTAGTCCTTGCTGATGACGGATACCCGCACGGGGGGTCGGTTCGTGCTCACTGACTGCAGTTTGGGCAGTTTGATGGGTTTCGAGTTGGTCGATGATGTGCTTACTGAGGACGATTCTTCAACGACCCGCTTGGACTCGAGGATCTTCAAAGCCCTGTTCCCGCGGATCTTCGGAACCATGCTCGGATCCGTGTTTGGGAGCGGCGGCCGCATTTCCGTGTCAAGCGCGTCCGAGTGAATTTGATCCTCTTCGTAATTGTTCTCGTCATGCTTGTCTTCCGTTGTCAAGGAGATTTTCGAAATGTCGACGACCCGCGGGTTCAAAACACGAACGATTCTTTCAAGATTCCCAGTTTCTGACTTTTCATGCGCAAAAGCTCTTTTCACAGTCGATTCGTCTACTTTTTTCAAGATTTTGAGCTTTTCTGACGGTTTCAGGCTCACGTACCTTTCTTTTAGCGATTTTTGGAGCCGGTTGTTCAGTGTTTTTAGGGAGTCCAGAGGAGTTGTTTTCTCTGGATTTGAGTCCAGCCGTGTTTCACTTCCGTCCACTTGCACAGACACAAGCACCAACATTAACAACAACGACACAACAGCAATAGAAACCGCCGCCACCACCGGACTGCTACTGCTGGTGGTCGTGGCCATTATTCTTACTCTTCTGCGGAATGTGTCGTCCTATAAAATGTGTCTATTTTGTCTATTTTGGCACTATAATTTTTGGTCAAAAATATTCACAACATTTGCACTATTTGCACTATTTGCACTATTTGCAGTTTTTGCACTTTTCATGCACTTTTGGTTGTGTTGTGCTGACTGCAGGCACTGCTGATGTCCTGATCTGATCTTGTTTCTGATGATTCCCGATTCAAATTCAGATCAGAACCTCTGTTTAATTAGTGTTGATTCGACAGCAGGAGGAGCAGCAGCAGTAGCAGATGAATTTGAGGGACGTTGCTGCTCGAAGGCAGTTTGAAACCCGACTAAATGTTTAATGCCTCCACGTCCTTCGTATCTTGATTTCGTTTGTTTCCTTTCTCTTGAGTCTCTTGACTTGACCAAAATCTTCGAAACAAACCTCCGAAGGCAAGTAAGCACGTACGTCACTTCTACATCCGCCACCACAACCATTGCATAGACATAGAGAGGAGAGTATAGTTTCTTTCAGTGGTCATTGCATACATTTTCCATTTTCCACTTTTCACATCCCGGTCGGTACTGCTTTTCACACACACATCTCATGTTGGATTGGGTTTACATTCTGTGAATTTGTGCTGGACTACTAGACTACTCTCTGAAACCAGTTGGACTCTCACAGATCTCCGTCATCTCATCCTCATATTATAACAACCCTTGTGAACAATGTGCAGTGTAACACACAAGAAACAAGAAATGTGATTTGATTACGTATTAAAAGTGTGTCACTGTCACACATCCTCCAATGCTCCATTGCTCCACTGCTTTCCTCTTCAGTACCCGTTTCTTATGTGTTACGTCTTGTTTCGCAACAACAAACAAGACAATGTTGTGCATAACATCATGACTATGACGGTTTGCTTGGTTTTGAGAGACTTACTTAATTGTGAGTTCGATTCGAGTTCGAGTTGACATGAGAGAGTGTTGAAGCAATGAGGTCCGACACTGCGACGACTGCGAGTGTACCTACCTGACTTACTGACTGACTGACGTGACACGGATTACATCAACTTTTTCCTCATATTATAATACTTACTTACTCTTCTCCTGGTTTTTGCCATGTTACGATATGTTACGATGTTGCGAGGTTACGAGTTGTGACTTAAAAGAGTTGAGATTGAGAGACGCTGCTGCTGCTTTCATTGCAAGGACAACAGGCAGTGCAGCATCTTCTTCTTCTTCTTCTTCTTCTTCATCTTGTCCAAACCCGTTTTGCACACATCCACACATCCAAAAATCCAAACGGAACGTATATTATGCATGAATTTGTACTACTTTTCATTCGATATATGGGCAGTAACTATAGGAACCAGCCAGCAACCTTATTGGTTTATTATGGCACATGATGATGAGGATGCTGCTCTGAGCATCGAATGCATCTCCTCGTCCTCCTCCGGCCCTTTTGGACACTTTTTTTGGGAGGACAGAAAAAAAGTAGATCTCTCGGCAACTCGGCACGGAAAAAGTCTAAACTCTAAGCTTTTAAGCACCAAAGAACATAACAACAAAGTCGAATAATGTTGCAGTATAGTAAGTTAAGTAGGCCACCGACCGAACTATAGTTGATTGACTATAGTGGATATGAGATGGAGTTCAAGGCCGACTTTTGTTTGATTAACTTTCAGTGGCGTCATCGCTTCTTGTTATGAATTAGGCAAAGCGGGCAACAACAGTTTCATATCAGATTTTTTGCAAAGAAGCTGCAAAAAAAAGTAAAAAACAAATCCATATTGTAATGTTTTCTATGAATAATAATGATGAATTGAGAAATGAATGGACTGTTGATAAAAAGTGAGTATACCCGCGGCCCCTTTGCAGCCGTATTTAACAAGAATGGCTTGAAGACGCTGAACAGTGCATTCTTCGGGTTCGTTCACATTTCTCCACATTTGAAGTAACTCTAGAAAGAAGACTCTATGAGACTGATTTGCTGCAGAGCTTGAGCTTGTCAAATCAGCTTCCCAGTTTGTTAATCCCATGTCAGGTAGGAAAAACCGCCAGGACTTGCAGACCATTTTATAGGATGCTAGCTTCACGGCAATTGCTCCAATGTTCCCGTCGGACAAGGGGGTTCGGGAAGATGTGTCAGTAGGAGAATTCGAATTCGTGTCGTTGGGAATCGATTTTAAACCACTATTAGTTGACGTAGTATTTCCTTCTGACTCTGACAAACAACGGTGAACTTGATCGTTGTCCGGTCCAACAAAAAAGGAGGTATCATCATCAGCTTTTTGTCTTTGGAGTTGTTCAGGTTCAGTCAGCTCTTTTGTTGACAAGAGAGTTTCAATTTCTAAAATGCCGTCTCGGTTCATCCTCAATGGCATTTGTTCCGTTTCTTGATCGTCATTCACAGGGACAGGTGGTACTGTTTGTTTGGCTTTACTTAATTTCCATTTTCGAAAGACAAAGACTCCCGCTCCAACGCTTACTACGGCCAAGATTACTAAAATAGAAGGAAGGATGTAGTACAGAAATGTGTTGGATGAGGGATTTTCACTTCCAGGTGTATTGTCTACAGCTAAATTTTGACTTTTTACGACCGAATTTGCATTTGCATTTGTCCTGATCCCCCCGGACTGTTGCGTAATTATTGTTTTTCTAGTCGTTGGTGCAGTGGATGAAGTACTAGTTGAATTTCCAAAGGAAATTTTCTGAAACATTTGTGGTCTTGGAAAAACGGGATTCAGGTTACCGAAGCTGTCTTGGAACAACAAGCTCCTGTCTGTAGAATCCAACACTCTGAAGACAACTTGAATAGGTCTCGTGTCCTTTGGAGCAAAGTACTGCAAAATGACACGCAATTCAACTTTTGTATGCTTTTTGAATCTGCTTCTTATCAAATCGTAAATGTAATCCTCGTGAGTTCTTAAAACGGCTTGGATGTTGAGATCAGAAGTCAGAGGGAAGAGGTTCCTCGGATCCGTCCCGTTCCCACCCAGACGAGCTGGAACCAGCATCCCAACGACGTCTGTGTCCAGACCGAGTGAACGGACATGCTCCAGTGACTCGAATGTAGGACGTGTCCCCGTGTTCAAATGAATGGGTTCAAGGACAGCGAAAACATACTCTGTTCTCTTTTTGTAGCCGAGTCGGTAGTAGCGAACGGGACCGCCAGCACCACCACCGGTAGTGTCTCTTGATTCGACCGTATTTTTAGCGCAGCAACCAACGTCGAATTCCTCCACGGGGAATCGGCAGGCGTTTTGAGCTACATATAACAAGAAAAGGCGGGTTAAAATTTTCAAAATGTCTAAAACCAAACCAAAAAGTAGTGTCTTTAAATGAATTCTTTAGTATACTCACGTGCGCAGAAATCGTTGCGGAGACACGGGCCGACGGAACCAATTTGATTTGCAAAGTTGAACTTGGACAGGTCCATGTGGTTTTCTGAGTTTCCTGTATGCAGGGCGGTTGAGTGTCCAGAGCATCCGTAGCTATCGTAGAGCCTCACGCACCCGCCGTAAGTGTCAGCGGAATTGGTTTTTTCACCAAGGATTTCAGGTAAATCGGCACACTCACCCATTGTATCATTCTGGACATCAGCGCAAACTGCACACACGGTATATAATTTATACAAGTATGTATGTATAGGAGTCATAATAAATTGCATACTACAAATATTTCAACAATTCTCACAGTAAAAGTCATTCATTTGCAAAATCTTTTGCATTTTCCTCACCCCCTTGAAGATCCGTCCCAGTGCAGATTTTAACTCTGAAAGGCCTCGGTTTCCTCACTTTCGGACAGCAGTAGAGATTATTAATCCCGTCTGCACACTCGTTCCCATTCTCGTCAATTGAACTGTTCCCAATTGCATACCAATCGGTACCTGGACATGTCCCGATTCCACATCCGGGAGCCATCCCAGACCAGCGACAGGTGCCATCCCCATCGGATTCCGATTTAAATTGTACTTCGGAATAGGAACCCTTGGTCCACAGCGCGGAAGTCACTATTATTGCACTGACAATGAACAACAGCATTATTTCCAACTAATTATCAAGGCTCGCCTCTGGACTGGACAAGACAAGACACGTTATATGACAATGCGCCCGAGTTGGTTATAGTTTATAGGCATATTATATTTATTGCACAGCACAATATAATAATAATTATAATCTCGTCGTTTGTAATATAGATAACGAACCGAGATTATGTAATCGTCCATGCGGACCCAATATCTCCTCAGCAGCCGAGTCTCAGTGATGTTATTCCAACGTCACAAGTTAACTTTACGTTATTTATATATGCACAATTTTTTCGCATGAATGACTAAATTGTCATTTTCCGTATGTATTAATACATGTATCTTTGATGTGAGTAATGTTTGTGCGTCATTTTTGTATTATAAAATATTCTTGTGCAAGTAAATTTGGATGTGTTGACTCACTCACATTTTTCATATAATTTTATTTCTGCTCTGATCATGATGAGTATACGCGTGGAGTTATTTCTTAAATAAAAAAGACAATATAATAATATTTATAGTAGCATTTTAACCATTTTTATGGCGAATGAACCACAACCGTGCTTAACTTTTTACTTTTTATTTATAAAACGGAACTCAAATGCTGTCAAGGTATAACCACATAACAACAGAAAGTTATGACAATTATGACAATTAACAGTTAAATAACAGAAAGTTGAGAGATTTAAGATATGATTTATGATTACCGAAACGCATACTACATTTTTGAACATTTTTTTCTTCTTCTTCTTCTCACGAGTCACTTTGGACATACTTAAAGTAATTAATAATAAGCGGGCATGCAAAGTCTTTAAATTTTTTGTCACACTCACGCACCGCAACGCTCACAAATACAAATACAAATACAAATACAAATACAAAAACTGAATTAACAAACATGACATGACATGACAATGACCTCTTTTATGTAATTACGTGTCTAAAAACTACACGTTTATATACGTTTGCACTTTGCACTTTGCCATGACAATGACATAATAGCAATATGACCTATATTTATAATATTCCGCGCACATGAACTGCACATTAAATGAACCTAGTCGTCATACTCTTCATTGTCATTATCCTCACTATTATTATTGTTATTATTGCTTGGATGAGAATGGGAACCGCCGGGAGAGTTGCTGTAAGAGTCGTAGTTGTAGTTGTTGTTTCCGTACTGTCCGTAGGTGCTGCTCCCGTAAGAACTCGAGCTGGAGCTGCTGTTGTACTTGGAACTCGAACTCGGTTGTTGACTTGAAGAATGTCTGTTTCCAAGGTGCTGGCCGGTGGAGCATCCGGGGAGGGGTAATCCGTCCGCTCCGAGGGGACAAGGCGCGTCCAGGCCGGGGGGACCCGGCTCTCCGCGCGTTCCCGGGTTCCCTTTACGACCTCTTTTCCCTGGGGAGCCCTAAAATCAGGTTTTAATCAAGCTTTTTTTAAATGAACTTTGGACTTGGACTTGTTTTCACAATTTTCTGTCATTAATGATTAGTTTTATAGTTACCGAGTCCCCTTTGAGTCCAATGTCACCTTTGTACCCCTGCAGTTCAGTAGTAGTGGTAATATATAGTTGGTACAGTGCGGTCAGTAGTGCAGTAGGACAATACAGCAAATTTGGACAGCAGAGAAGAATCGAGTAATTATTTGGTAGTATTTAGTTATAAGTATAATGTATAGTTAAAGTAGCAATGTAGCAATGTAGCAATTGATGTGGGATATTAGATGCATGCATCCGTGCATCCATCCCGAAGTATGTAGTAGTAGTACCACCGGGTGGTTATCCATAATTCATCCATTATTCACATTCCATGGTTGAGTATACAAAAGTGCGGTATATTTGAAGGTAATTTATTAGTTGATACGTAGTAATTAGTCGTTTTCCGTTAGAAATTTGATGACATTTGGTGTGGTTGAGGTTAGGTTTTATAGTGCGGATTGAGAAAACGCAAGAAGAATGTACGTACAAGGAGTAAAGAACCCAGAGAAACCAATTTAAAAAAACAACAAAAAAAATACGTAATTTTAGTTTAGGTTAATCCAAAATATAAATAATGAGAACAGAATGAATAAGAAGTTACTGTTGAAACTGAGAAAAGTAACGAAAATCGTGTAGAAAAGTGAAGAGAAAGTAACGGAAAGTGCGTTTTTGATATGAAAGAGAAAGAAAGAAAGAGAATGAATGTGTGTGTCTCTAAAAGTTTAGATGCGACGGACCATTTCGCCTGGAATGCCGTCCGTGCCCTGGAATAAAACAACGAACGAAGTGGAATTTAACGTTGTTACATTGTTATATACAAATTGGGTTAGAAAGTAGAAATAAGTGTGAAAATGGGAATCTCACGGGAAGTCCTGGTTCTCCTCGGTCTCCTTTCTTTCCTGGCTCACCCTGCGCACCTTTCAATTCCGTCCAAACCTGGCGGGCCCTGCGGAACAGTAAAACACACGTTAAAACGTGTTTTGCAAAAAATAGATGGAAAAATGGAGGACAAGATGCAAAATAATGTCTCAAAAATGCACAAAAACAAGAAAATGGAGCAGAAGTTGCATTGAAAAAAGCCAAAAAAGCAGCACCAAATGAAAATCCCGACGGTCTATAAAATTATAAATGTGATTAGAAAACGTGAAAATTAAAAAAAAATCAAATGAAATCCCGCGATAAATATATGTGTTTTGAAAAAAATAGTCATCAAAAAAACTCACGACAGGTCCAAAGTCGCCAATGCGTCCAGCTTCGCCGCGAAGTCCCATGGGACCCTGTGGATTAAATACAGAGAAATGAGAAATTGACTTGAAAATTGCGTTTGTAGTCAAAGAAAGTGAAAGTGGAGAAAGTAGTAAAAATGACTGACGGGAAGTCCCATGATTCCCTGTTCGCCCCTGTCTCCCTTCTCGCCGATTTCGCCCTTAAGTCCGTCCACGCCACGCTCGCCTTTGATGCCAGGAGGGCCCTGGAGACCTGCGAATTCGACCAAAAGGACCATGAAACATTTCAAAAAAAGGCAAAAATTGTATAAAAGCACGTGTATACATGGAAAAAACGACTTACCGGGTACGCCGGGAGGCCCAGGAGGTCCGGAAAGTCCCCCTCCCGCACTGCTGATAGCGGAAACAAGGGCAGCGGCAGCGTTTTCAGGGCTCATTTGGTTCTCTGAATTGCCAGAATTCCCAGAATTCGTGCTTTGAGCAAATGCGGCGATGAGAGCTTCCAAAGAGTTTGAGTTTGCATTGCCATTCCCAGAATTGCCGTTCCCGTTCATCATTTGATGTTGTCTCCTCCTGAGTTTTTTGATTTTCCCGAGTTCGAGCTTGCTTTCTCCTTTGTCTCCTTTCGGGCCTGGGTAGCCGGGGGGACCGGGCAGTCCCGGAGGTCCCATGAGCCCTGGAGGCCCGATGTCTCCGTACTCTCCCTTTTCACCTTTCAGACCTTGGTTGCCTGGCATTCCTGGAGGGCCTTGAGGACCTGTGGGACCGTCCTTTCCACTTCCTCCCGGGATTCCACGCGGTCCGATGTCGCCTTTTATTCCTTGCAGGCCTTGCGGTCCTTCAGGACCCACCGGACCCAAATCTCCTGGTGGACCGGGGGATCCCTTCATCGCTGCTTCGCCATTCAACCCCTTCCGGCCCTGTTTTTGTTATTTTTTTTGCAAAATATTTGTAAATTTTTACATTTTTATGCAATTCTTACTTGCTACATTGTTAGTTTATGTTAGTTTTACATCCGAATCGTGTGCTTTCACTTTTCAGTCTGGTTACGGTTGATTCCTGGCTGATTCAACTTGTCTTTCCCTTTCACTTTCACCTCCCCGGAGATGTCGTGTCCTCGTGTGTGCCATAAGAACGAAACAAAAGCAACCTAAACATGCAAAAAAAAGACAAGCTGGAATGGAATGGAATGGAATCATACGGGAACGGAAACTGAAACTAAAACTCATTCGAAATCGTCTCATTTTCATGCAAGAAATTGGCCAAAATCTCAAAAATCATGCAAAAACGTGCGGAAAACAACGAAACCAAACGCCTTTTTTTTCAAAATTCAAACTTCAAAGTGCCAAAAGATGCAAAGTTGCAAATAAAAATGATGAGATGAGGCCATGCGTGTTTTATTGTTGGTACCCTTTTTCCTCTTTTTCCTTGTGGCCCTTTGTTTCCCTGTGGTCCGAGAGGTCCAAAGTCCCCCCTGTCCCCTCTGTCTCCCCTGTCCCCTTTGTCCCCAGGAGGACCAGGAGGCCCTTCAATCAACCCTGTAGGGACCCCGTGACCGTCCACGAGTGACGTCACTCCTCGGTCGCCTTTCTGACCTGACTGACCCTGTGTGCAGTTTATACATATAAGACTACATTTTTGCACGTAACGTATACTTTTGTGCCTTGTAGTAGTGTGACCTGTGACATGTGACGTGACCTTCTTCGTCTCGTCATTTCGTGGATTATTAATTCGGGTTAGTAATTAGTAATAAAACGACTTGACTTGACTTGTATTTTAGAATGTGACCGAACGACTGCACGTGTGAAACCTATGAGTTTATGCTCAATCTCACCTTGGGTCCCGTTTCTCCTTTAGTTCCGATGGGTCCAATGGGTCCAACTTCGCCCTTATCTCCTTGAATGCCTCTGTCGCCCTTGTCCCCTTGTGGTCCGGGTCGTCCGTTCATCCCGGGAAGACCTGTGGCTCCTGGGGCTCCGCGCGGTCCTGACGGCCCTGTTTCTCCCGGTTCCCCCTGAAAAATGCGTGTACAACCACATTTTAACCAATACTTTCTCTGTCATTTCAAGGAAAACAAGCTAAAAATAGCGCAAAAGCCTGTAAGCGAGGTGATACAAATAGGTCTAAAAAGGTGATAAAAGAGCCACAGAATTACTAAAGAAGGTGAAAGTAAAAGTAAAAGTGAAAGTGAAAGTGAAAGTAAAAGTGTATAAAAGTGCAACTACTGACTCTCAAAGTGAGGACGTGTTGGTTGACTTTGTATCCCAAACTTTCCAATTCCTTTCCAAATCACCAAAAACCAAAAAAAAATGATAAAATAAACGTTAAATTGAAATCAAACCAAACACCAAGTAATAATAAACCAAATCGTGTAAGGCAACTGAGAATATTTCGAATTTCACATTATTTGAACCAAAATATAAATGAACCTGAAACCGAGAAATGTATACGGAATGGAAACCCAAAACCGACACCGACTACTACTGCGAACTATTGTGTTTTAGCGCAACGCAACAGAACGTATAATTTTCGGAGAGATGATGTGAATGTGAAATATGTAGAGAGACCTTGATTGCAATAATTTCAGCGAATCCGATCGTCCCACCGGACACGGACGTGACGCTTCGTTTTACGCTCCCGCTTCCGCTGCTGCTCGTAGGGTACTTTTGATTTGACAATTGACACAGAAAACACAGAAATGTAACATAACGAGGATGACAGACAACATTTTAACTTTACTTTACCTTCTAGCTCAACATATTAAGTATTTCAACATTTCCACTTCAACAAGAACGAACTTTCTTGAGAGAAAGTGCGGGACTGAAAAAGAAAATCCCTTGGAAAAGCCCAAAAACAAAAACACATAATGTAAAAACCCTTACCCTTGTGGCATTGGAGAGGTTGTAGCCGGGACTGCCGGCTTCTCCTTTGATTCCCCGTTCGCCCGGTGCTCCCTAACAAACATTCATCAAGGTTTCAGTAGAATGAAGCCAAAAAAAAAATGATAAAAACGGAATAATATAAAATGTACAGGTTCTCCTTTGGGTCCGTCGAGACCGATGGGACCCTGTGCAAGGTAAAAGGTCAACAAAATGAACATCGCAGACGCCAAATGAACACGCAAAAAACGGAACGGAAACCAAAAACCAAAAAACCAAAAAAAAATAAAGTATAAAAGCGCATTTTCAAACAGAAAATAATGAAATGAAAAAGGTAGGAAAATGTCGACAAAAGACAAATAAAAGTAAAAATACGTAAACGTACGGGGAATCCATTTTTCCCTGGAGCTCCCGCCACGCCCTTGAGGAATTATTAAATTTAAATAAATTTGAAAAGTATGAAAAAACGTGCTGAAAAAATGTTTTAAATTCCCTGAAAAAAATGGTCAAAATTATTGACGTGAATTGGTTACCTGCGTTCCCGGTTCTCCAGGATCGCCTTTCTTTCCTTTCCTCCCTCGTTTCCCCGGCGGACCTGAAAAAAAAATAGGTGAAATTGAAATTGAGTCAATTTTTAATCGGTGGAAGCAGAAGCAAAATCAATCAAATCAGATCAAGTCAAGCAAAAATCCAACGTCCAAATGAGAATCATGGAAAGTGGCAAAATAATAATAAGGAATTTGAGACTTGAAAGTTGGAAATAATGGAAACGCGGGGAGCATCGAGTATGTTTGGACATGAAACATTATTAACATTGTCGTCGTTGTTGTTGAATTCAGTCAGTCGTTGGGATGGGACACATCATGAATATGCATACAGTGCAGTGTGATGACCCCGCAGCCCTTGTAGTAATTGCTGCTGTACATTGACATGATAGTAATAATTGTGACGTTTTTAAAGAGATGCAAGGGAGAAGACAACGGACAACGGAGGAGAGACATGATTGCAGTCTCTTCTTTTTCTTCTTCTGCAGTGCATTGTACACAAAAAAAATCTGACGATGAGTAGTGACTTCCTCATTGCGTCCAATCAAGTGTAATCAGTGCGTGTTGTGTAATAATTGTGGTCGTTGATACCGCGTGGACATGGATGACATAGACGCTTATTATGAAGTTCAGTAAATTAGTCAAGTGCATATTGAAGTTGGAAAGCAGAAGGGACGTCACAAGTCACAGAATGGGGAATGGGAATGGGAAGACAAAAAGTTGACAATAATCTAAACAAATTCCCAGGAGGACATGACAAATAACTGTCAGAAAATGTAAGACATTCGAAATGGACAAGGACGAAGGACGAAGGCGGACGTGCAAAAGTTGCAGGAAAGTAAGAAATATACCTGGGGGACACCCGCACTGGTGTTGACTGTTGGTCGTGGCAGGTTTGTTGTTGTTATTATGATGATTCTCAGAATTGGAAGTAGCAGCGCTACTGGACGAAATGATGTGATTGTCAATGTCCCTGCGGACTCGGAACAATTTGTTCAAACTCAGGCCTTGTTGCGGGCGGCCGTTAAACTGATCATCCCCGTTATTCTCATTCGGTTGATTCAACAACAAATCCTCATCAACTGCCGTATATGACAGTTGGAGCAACCGGAAATGGACGTACACGCTGTGCATCACGAGCAGACCTAACACTACATAGATTATCAACACACTTCCACCATTTGCATTTGCACCACTTGCATTGTCACTCACTGCTTTCCTCCTACTGATGCTACTGCTACTGCTTGTACTACAATGACGGTGGCAAACGTGGTCACACCGATGATATTGTTCTTGTTCTTGTTAGTTGTTTGTGTCTCACTTCACTGTTCGGTGTACCACTGTCACCGTTCACTGCCGTGTCATGCGTGGTGACATGGTCTAATAGTCTGTCGGTCATCATCATGGTTTGGTTCATCGATTGGGAATGTTCGGTGTTGGTCCTGTCGTCACTGCTGCTGCTGCTGCTGCTGCTGCTCCCGCCCAATAACAACACTTTGTTCATCGTTGTTCACTTTCCAATTTATTTCAAGTCACTTGACTGCTCAGATGCAGTTATCCCGCAGCATAGGTCGTGGGTCCCCGCCACGACCACAACAACCGAAGAACTGATGACATTCTCTACTGTTGTCCAGTCCAGCACTGCATCTATATCTACTTTCACTCCGAGTCCGAGCTCAAATCTTCGAAGCAGCTCAACAGTCTCATTAATTCTAATCTAACTAACGCACTTTAAACGTTGTTTTGCTTGTTTTTCAGGAAAATCAGACACGACACAAATGACAAACTCGTTCAGAAATAACCTAAAACAACGTCCATTCCACCACGTGTCCGCAGGTGCGTTAATGTTATTGTAATTATTTGGGGAAAAAAGTGCTAGAATTCCTGCAATCGACTTGTTCGCTCCTCACACTCACAATTAAATAATTTCAGTCTGTCCAGTCCAGTCCACTTACGGACTTGTCAAAAATTATCCTTGTCCACTAATGAACACTTTTCCTTTTTTATTATTTTCGATTTCGTTTCTGCCCGTTCAGTTTCAGATCGCCGTTCGCCTCTTTTGCATTCCTTTCCTTTCCTTCCGTTGCGTAGCGTAGCGTAGGCTCATTCGTTGTGTTGTGTTGTGTTGTGTTGTGAGTGTGGAGTTAGACACACTCGCGACTCTCGAGAATTTCGGGTGGTTCTTCACTCTTCACCTCTCGCCTGGCTTTGCTTTTCGGGATCGACCAGCAGAGCTCACAGAGCTCAGAGCAGCAGCCACCAACCAACCAAAAAAGCTAACCTTTTTGCCTCTCCTGGAATGGAAAGGCAATGGAATGGAATGGAATGGGGACGGAGGACTGATCCTGTGTGTCGTGTGAAGTCTCGAGAACTCAAACTCAAACTCAAGAGACTCACCACAGAAGACTCAAGACTCTCGGGTCTTTACCAGCCACATTCACATAACATGCTTACTGCTTAACTCTCGCATTCTCCAATTCCACACATGGAGTGAGTTTAGTTGTACAGTTGAGGTCTAGGGTCTACGTCTAGGTATATAAGGCCATATAGCAAGTTAGCAGGCACCGTCATCATTCTCGATGATCTCTCCAGCAGAAAGACTGAAAGGAGCAAACAGCAAAGGCAAGCAAAAGTCTCGATCTCTGTAGTAGGCTCGCCTGCCTCTGCCTACAACTCTGCAACCTCCAACTAACTTGCTTCATCTTCATCTTCATCTTCTTCCTCTTCTGCTGCTCAGAGAGATCTCCTTCGTCGTGTATTGCACAGGTACATAGCCATAGCATAGTTTATAGGAAGGTTAGGAATGGAGAATAGAGGTGAAGATGAGGAAGAAGTACATGGATTGATGCTGAAGCAAAGACTCTTCTCTACCAACCAAGACTTTTAAAAGACCCACACACAATCAAACAACACCCAGCAACAACAACAACAACTCCAGAAAGGAAAAGGACTCACTTTTACTTTACAGGCACATAAATACAGAGATAGAGAGAGAAGCTTTGAACCACAAACAACACCCAGCAACAACAACAACAACTCCAGAAAGGAAAAGGACTCACTTTTACTTTACAGGCACATAAATACAGAGATAGAGAGAGAAGCTTTGAAACCCTTCCTTTTCCTTTTAACTTTAACCTAACCTAAACCCTTGAGTGGACAAAGACAAACCCCAATGCATTGCATTGCATTGTAAGTAAGGCGCACGTTGAACGTTGAATCTCTGAAATCTGTGAGTCTCTCTCAGTTGGTATTTGAGTCCTGAGAGCTCATCTCATGCTCATCTCTGCCCATATGACGATATGACGACCACAGGTCAGCAGGAAGTCAGTCCAACAAACGCGTACCTACCGTACCATTATTGTTGCTGATGTTTGATGTTATAAAAGCATGCCAGTTCAGCATCTTTCTTCGAGGTGAGTTGAGGTTCAGAGACTTGAGAAGATGCGCTTTAAATAAAGCTTCGATTACAAGAATTTGAACCCGCATCGCATATGCATCGCATCATGTCATGCAAAGCAACCCTTTCATATATTGTTGTTATATATAAACAAGAGTATTTTTCCGTTTGGTGACGCAACGCAATGTTATGTTTGTAGTGTAGGTCTGTAGGTGGTCCAAAAGTCGAATTGTATAT
>JABASF010000651.1:0-34980 GCA_019776145.1 Harlomillsia oculata
AAATATGGCGATTTTGAAAGACATATTCTTGATGCTTCACCTCAAGTTTCAAAACCACTGAATTTCCTCTTACCTTTCTTTGGTTTTGGATACAATTACACCTGGGTAAGACAGTCTACTGTTTATGATCATTTAGACACCTTTGAAAAGAACATTGTTTTATTATACGTATGGTTTGGGAAATGATCTACAGGTTTCTCTGCACGGATTCCTTGCATTTAGTGATGGTCCAACTTTGTCACCAACATATCCATTAGAGTTTCCTATTAAGGAATATCCAACCATGCCCGATCCTTCTTTTATTGGTCCTTTTTATTCCAAATGCAAAGTTGGACAACTCAACGGAGATGAATACGATAAAAGGACTCCCGGCGTATACTTCAGGTATTTTTTATGCTTGAGCAGTTGTGCCTGAATGAATAAAGTCAGTAAACGTTGAATGATGAGAACGATGGCTGAATTTTATAGAGTTGAAACCAATTTAATGTCACGAACGGATGTCTTCGGTGTCGAATTGAGAGAAAGAACGAAATGGGACGTTCGAGAAGGTATGGTTGGTGCAGAATGGTTTGAGCCTCGACATGTCATCATTGCTACCTGGAAAAACGTCAGTTTCGGAGGAGGAACTATCCATGCGAGAAAAACGGTACTAACTATAATTTCTCTCACAATAATGATTAATAGTGGGAATAAAGATTGCAAATTTATTACAAATTTAAAATTTTACTACAGACAAATACATTTCAAATCGTTTTGGCGTCCGATGAAACTCGAACGTATGCCATCATGAATTACAAGCACATTGGTTGGACAACTCACACCGAAGCTGGTGGTTCATCCCAAGACGGAACCGGGGGAACTCCTGCTTTCGTACGTAATTTATAATAGTATAATTAAATAGTTAATATAAACATTAATTAATAGCTATGGAAGTTCATAAAATGATGTTTCGGTGAATATATGCTTCTATAGATTGGTTTCAATGCTGGTAACGGAACGCGTTCCTTTGAATACAAACCATACTCCCAGTCTCCAAAATTTCTCAACATTTTATCCGGTGGAAATGTGAACAGAATGCCTGGAAGACACATCTTTAGAATAGATGAGAAAATTATGCAGGGTCAATGCATCCCAGAAATCTGTAAGTTTACGTTCGGATATTTACAAAATGGTAAAAGCTCTAATGAACAGATTTATAATACTAATCCATCACTTATTCATTTCTCAGATGACATGGATGCTTCTCAGCATCGATTGACCTTTGCTCCAGAAAGTGGTAACATGTTAGGTGGTACTATTGTCAATGTTACTGGGCCGTGTTTTGACTCGTCAAAAAAAGTAACGTGCCGTTTCAACACGATGAAAGTCCCAGGAGCTGTAATTGACCAAAACAGGGCAATGTGCATCATGCCACCGCTTTATGCCACGGGATATATTGACTTTGCAGTAGAAATTGATGGATCAAACGATCTGCATTACAAAGGAAAATTTCTTGTGGAAACCCCGTTCACTGCTCCAGAACACGTCCAATTCCCGGACAATGATCAGTTGCAGGAAGAACCCAAGAAACTCAGAATTCAGTGGGACTACAAAAACTTAACTTTGGACAGAAATACACCAGTGTCCATTACACTTTGGGGCTACCGGGAAAATACTATTCGACCAGAATTCATTTTCATTGACACACTTGCTGTAAGTTCCATTATTTCGTTAAGCTTTCGTGAAAAATGCACAAACATATAAAATTCAATACGTTGCATTGATGAAGCGATTAATTATTAAATATTGAATAAAATGCAGGACTCAGTACCAAACAATGGAGAATACACATTGAGTCCTATGGAATACCATAACAAAAGAACGCCTTGGGCACAGGACCTGCAAATCGGTCTTGTAACAGTCAACATTACGAATCCTACAGATCATCTTGGAATTGCATATGCACCGTAATATTAAAATTTTCAAATAAATAGTCATTCTCTATTTCATTTAAATGTCGTTTACCAACATTGGTTTGTAATCATTTAATGAGCACAACAACGATTACACGATGATGTTCTACGTTTTAGAGTGCTGTGGAGTCGTCCAATTCCTTTGGCTTGGTACATGAGGCCTCAATGGAAAGAAAAGTATGGGAGAAGATGGAGTGAGAAAATGTGTGAAAATTGGATTCTTCAAGATCGTCTGCTTAAGAATTTTGCCGCAGATGTACAGATTCAATACATATATTTGGTATCTTATTTTTACCCATGAATGAATAGATTATCAATTACAATCTCTATTCTGTTCCGTAGGTTCCCATTTGTCCATGTATGTTGAATCAGGCTTTGGCAGACAAAGGACGTTTTCTTCCGGATCAAAACTGCGACAAAGATGGAAAAGTATCAAACTGTCATTTACATGAGAATGCAAGGCATTGTGTCCGTTCAGCAATGCCCACGTAAGAAAAACTAAACTGGCCATGTAATCTATAATCAAATCAGTATCAAACAATTATTATTGATGGCTCCCTTTAACAGACGGACAGGAGCAGGTCAACAGTGTTGTTACGACATTCATGGTTATTTGATGATGACTGCTGATCAGAAATGGGGAGGTAGACCAGGAAGAGCTCATGACTATGGTCATTTGCCTTGGAACGAAGCGTCAAAGGTATTTAAGTATACTATTTGTATGTAGTGCTTTTATGCTTCACTTCACTTAATCTATCAAAAAGTTAACTTGTATAACTGTGCACAGGTCCCATCTTTGTCGCATTATTTACATGACATTGCTCCGTTTTTCCCATGTTGCATGTGGGAAGAAGAACAAAGTTGGTGGTGCATGACGTTCCGATTCGAAAGACGCCCTTCCCAAAACTGTGTTGGATATCAGCCACCCGCAATCGGTACAAGAATACATACATAAATTTGTGTATCCCTCAAAAACAAAACAAAATGTTCATAACTATGCTTATTAATGAAATGAAATTCTATACAATGAATAGCTACTGTGTTCGGTGACCCTCATATTTACACTTTTGATGGACAAGCTTACACATTTAATGGAAAAGGAGAATTTGTTCTTCTACGCTCCGATACCGACAGACACAAATTGGACATTCAGGCACGATTTGAACAGTTACCTCCCAACAGCTACGGAGAACCTGTACATGCAACTATTCTGACAGCAATTGCTGCTAGGGACAATCAATCGGCCACTGTGGAAATTCGGTTGCGACCGCGAGATGCTCAATGGCGGTACAAATTGGACGTCATTGTGGACCACCATCGTGTCTTCTTTGACAGATATCCACAAAAAATCCAAACATTCCCAGGTACTTGAGAATTAAACAAAAACTATGAAATTACTTGTGCTCGTCTTCCTCACACGTGATAGTTTTTTGTCGCATAACATATGAGATATGATATAATACTCACATAATCATTTTCAGGAGTAACGGTGTACACACCAACCCAAATTCAAAATCAATCACATGTAATTGCCATGTTTGAGTCCGGTGCTGGGGTTGAAGTTGTTGAAAACAAAGGACACATGACCACTCGTATTTACCTCCCAATGACATTCCTTGTAAGTCAGTTTTGCGAGTGTTTGTACGCTTGCTACACTTTTCCACTAGTTATTTTCATAAGACATTGATCTTGTGAACTACAGAATCAAACTAGAGGATTATTGGGAAACTGGAGTGGGTTAATTGAAGATGACTTCACGCTTCCAGACGGAACGTCTGGTCCTGTTGGAAATCTCAACAATTTGCAAGTTATGCATGATAATTTTGCACAACATTGTAAGTTCGCATAATTAGATTGAATGCTAATTAGTTAAAAACACAGATGTAATGCTGATGGAAAACCAACATGGATTATTTTAAATCATTCAGGGAATGTGGAAGATAAAGATGCATCGTACAAGGGCAGTTCCTTGTTTTATCATGAAAATGGTAAGACGAGCAGCAATTATAATGACAAAGCCTTCAAACCCGTATTTCAATTAGATCCACGCCAGATCATTCCTAACAATGTGTAAGTTCTTCTTTTGAAAAGCGTAATTAAGTTTAAGCAAGCAGTTTTAAAAAAATATATAATTTCATTTCATTTTAAATGACATGTAGGAGCTTGAGACCAGAGGAAGTCAATGAATTTTGCGGGGATTCTTATCAATGCAAATACGACTACAGTGTTACACTCAACAGAGAATTCGCACAATGGTCCAAATACTACCAATCCCAATTTACTGGAATTCGAGAAAACACTTTGAAGCCAAGTGAGTTTAGAAATTCGTTAATTGAAGATGTCTTTCAAAAAGTGATATTTAAAATTGGAATTACCAATTATTTGCTATTAGTCATTTCTTGTGGAGCTCTGATGACTCCAATTCATGGACGGAAAAGCACTTTCAAATATACACCCGGTACCAAAGTGGACTTTGATTGTGATCCCGCCTTTGTCCTTATCGGTGAGAGAAGACGAGTGTGTCAAGTAAACGGTGAATGGAACACACCAGCTTCCGGAAGCGGAGATCATCGAACAGAATCGGAATGGCTGAATTGGAATCCAGCAAAAACTACCCGTTGCATTGGTTCGTTTAATTTGATTTTCATTTCATTGCTCTGCTATCTGAACGCTTTTTTTTTGTTTATGCTGTACTTTCACGGTAACCCATAGAATTATAAATGCCGAGACATATCAAGTTTACCTATTATATGTATTTGCTTCCCATTTTGAAAATGTTTAATTTTAAATTATTGTAACATTATTACAATGTTTTCTACAAAATCGACACAATTATCATAATAATCCTTTAGAGGATGGGGAACATGCGTCAGTCACCGCCGCAAAAACAGCAGGACTTGTCTTAGGAATTCTCGTGCCAATTATCCTCATTGTCGTTTGCGTGCTGTACTACATGCGTCGAGCAGCCAGAGACAGAGAACCGGAAGTCTACTACTCTTCAAACAAAGCGTTTCATGCTCCCAATGGCGCGGATCGTCCACAAAACTATGCTACCCCACACATTACAACTCAAGTTCCAATGGAAGTAGCGTCACCAAGAAAAGAATCCTTGACATTGACCAAACGAGCTCCGTCAATGGAAGACATTCCCGTGCTGTCCGGATCCCCGAGATCATCTCGCTCGTCTCGTTCATCCGTGAACAAACCGGACATCGAAATGGCTCCTCTTGGAAAAGACAAACCTCCACGTGCTCATGCTAAACGTGACAGTCGTGAAAGGTGGGCTCCGGATGATCAATTACCAACTGCTTATGATGCTGTGTACTACACTGGAGAACCATTACCCGGTCGTCCGGATATAAAATTCGAACAAAATCCGAATATGCATCCAGATGAATTGCCTAAATCTCTATCAGATGACAGTCCTTACATGTCCTCTACGGTGTCTGTGTAATATGCAAATCAGTGCTTCTGAAATCTATGAGAATTCTGTTGTAACATTTAGCAACCCAACACCAACTTATAATACTAATTTTTAAGTACTTTTTTTTATCGTTAATCACGACTTTCTTCAGGATTAATTAATTAATTAATTATAAAAGGCATAAGAAGTGTTCAATCTACTAATATTTTAGTGCTAAGGGTAATGTACAGCTAAACTATAACTATTTATGTGCTCGCAATTTGTCGTTTATACGGTAAAAGTCTCGGTCCTGATTTCGTGCACGCAAAAGGGAGAGTTGACGTTTTCAAGGGCAAAAGTGTTGAGTATGGCCAGTTACATTTATTTGTTTTTGCTACTGTTTTGCTAATTGTATTTGTAATAGAACTACTAAAATGCTCATGCAATGGTAAAGAAAACATGTATAATATAAATAATATTGTATACAAAAATGACTTTGCAGAGGATGGAGAACACGCTTCAGTGAATAGTGCTAGGACTGCAGGAATTGTTCTGGGTATCATTCTGCCAATTCTGATCTGTGCTTTGTGTATTTGGAGGTATCTTCGTCGAAGAAATCGTGAGCATGATATCAACACAGGGACTACTGTCTACAAGTAAATTACATCAATGATTTATCTCGTGAAAGATGAATCTATAATTTGGTGCATGTTATTAATTATCTCTAATTTCTGTAGTAGGGACCGAGACGTGGAAATCACACGACAAAATGAGCCGTACAAAGGATCTCCGATCACACGGAAGGAAACGTCAGCATAAATCATAATCTTTTGTAGTATGTTAATAAGAATGCCAATAATAATTAATTGATGGTTTACTGTAGCACGATACTATACTTATTTATAGCAATACCTTCACAAAAAACGTAAACTAGTAAATAAAATGTACAGCCCAAGGATGCCGTTTCAAATGTTTGATAGCGAGTACAGTGAGGATACGAGGGTAATGTGAGATTACATGAAGTGTGAATACATTACACAATAGAATATAGAATTGAATGCTTTTTCGTTACAGAATTAAATTATATTGTATTGAATTTATTGCGCCCTTAACACAAATCACTAAATAGTGGTAAAAAAGATAATATACAAGGCTTTATCCATTAATACTAATAAATGTTCCATGAAAAATTGTACAAATTGCAAACATGTATTTTTGATTGACTGAGCCTTTTAGTTAATGTAATGTTATGTATGCCTGTTCGAAAATGTACAATATTGATTTGTGTTTTTTATTATAGTTTTTGCCATGTTTGTTTGGTGCTACACGTCTCGTGTCGTGCTCTATTATCTATTATATTAATATGAATATTGTCAAATGAAAAATAAAGTGTTTGAAGCTATTATAGTAAACAGAAATGCAATAAATACGACAGAGTCAACAGTCAAGTGGAAATATCGTACAACCGATGACGATGACTAATGGCACTAATGACATGAGTCATTTCATTATTATTTTATGTATTTTGATTGCTCGCTGGCAAGTCAAGGTGTTAATATACACATGGCTGTAATATGATCATTTAATCATATTTATATCAAATATCATATATACACCGTACAAAAATATAATCAAACAATAAATCACATCACATCACATCACGGGTCCACGAGCGAGCGCATACATACACAAACGGAAGAGGAATTCAACAAAATCCAAGGCTTGTTGGGCTTTGGAAGCAAGGGAAGGGAAGCTGTAGTGCAGTACAGAATCCTTGCTGGGGCTTCGGTCCACACGCTTTGCATTTTGATTGGTCGTTTGTTGTCTTGGTTTGGTGGGCTTTGGAAGGGAAGCTGTTGTAGTGCAGTACAGAATCCTTGCTCGGGCCTCGGTCCACACGCTTTGCAATTTGATTGGTCGTTTCTTGTCTTGGATTGCATTTTGATTGGTCGTTTCTTGTCTTGGTTTGCATTATGTTTGTTTTGTGTTGCACGAGTAGTGCGAGGGATGCTGTGTGACGCTACTTTATTGTAGGATTGCAGCAAGAGCGCAATTATAACTGACATGGCCTAAACTGAACTGAACTGAAACGGAAGTGAACTAACTGCTTCAGCCCCATTAAGTACTTCTGTAATTATCGTTCCTAATTTTTATAAACAGGTTTCTATGATACTAATATGGTATTGACGTTATTGTAACAACTCTTCATTTTATGATATGATAACCTTCATCAGAATTATTCAGCAATTCATTATAAAATGTTCCATTTCTTTTATTTCTATTAAAAAGGGCTTCCGAAAAGAAACCCTGAAGTTGAAGTACCAAAATCATTAATTGATGAGTGCACGAGCAGACTTTCCTTTCTCACGGTAATTCAACTTTTACGTTCACCAAGGGCGATTGCTTAACAAGTGGATCCAATTTCATCCATCAAGAACCATCCATAGCTACGTTAATAAATTATTGTAGACACTCGAAAATTGTGTCATAAGTCATAATCGTCAGTCGTAAGTTGTCAATTGCCGTTTTGTCACATCTTTCTGCTCATGTAATACGGATTACGTAATATAAAAAAACACCATTAAGGAAAGTCGCGGATGAGTTAGTTTAATCATCAACCGTCAAGTTCAAGTTGATTATCAACATAATAAACATGAATTTATCAGCCCACGCTGTTTCCCACACTTCTTGCCCGAATGTTTATAAGCGAAAATTTCTCGTATTGCGGAAGTAAAAGAGGACTTTTGGGTTCCAAAAAAGCTGTGAATGGTGAATCGTTTCAACATGGAATATTTCATGAAACTTCTTTTCACTGCATGCATTGCGGCATTGTTCCATTTCGAATGTACAGTGTGTGATACTGAAACGTCAAATGGTAAAGTAAACGGAGGTTTATGTTATATTTGAACTGCATTAATTACATTTTGATGCTTTGTGTGTTTTTCCTAGATTTGTGCGGGGGCTTCTTTCGCCAATCGTTTGGTTACATTGATTTCAAAATCAATAATGAAACGGTGCCTGACGACACTGTTTTCCCGAAAATATGTGTTTGGACCATTCTTCCTATGTATGATCAGCAGATGCAATACATTGTCAACGTCACTTCTAACATGATACCTCAGAACACATTACGAGTAAACGGAAATAGGAACAGAACTATCACGATTGATTCCAAGCAGTAAGTTTAATGTATTGTATTTCACATCCAGTCGATGTACAGTTGATGACTGAGATTTCCATGTATAATAATAATAATGATACAACATTATCAGAATTACGCAAGCTTCCGGAAATGTTGTCGTTACCGGTCCACTCCTGGTTGTCATTCTTATCATTCGTCAACTTCAACTTGATACGGGCTTTGTGTTCAATTGGAATGGTAAGAAATTCATCTTATTCATGCTTCAGCAATATATCTAAAGTATTTTCAATGTTGGTAAAGAACGCAACGAGGATGATTTCATGGGAAACGAGTTTTTAACTAATGTTCACTATTCATGGGGAACTCCATCCGCAGATGAGGAACTTGGACCATTTGGAGCTTACCTTTTTTGGTATTATGTACACTAATTCTATTTATATTTCAACATTCAACTTAAATCGCATAATGATAGAACTTGGCAAGCTGTGCTTACATTTTACACCCGGCCTTAACCTTCGCCAATACAGGAATGAAGTTTCTACTTTTGGATTTCCAAAGGGAAACGATACACAAGCCACAGGTTACACATTCCAAATTACTTGGGAATCTATAGAATTCGACGACCCGTGTCCTGACGATACCCCGGACAGTAACTGCAGAACCCATGATTTCTTAATGGCTTGCAGAATACTTGATGATGGATCTTTGGTTCCTCAGAAAATGTTCGTACCTGACGTACCTATAATATCTATACCCATTGTCAAGCATTCTTTATATAGTAATCCATTATCAGCAGTTATTAAAAGAAGGAATAAATATATGTCTTTTGGTCTTTTCAGATACTATCGAAACGGAGATTATGAGAGCTTAACTCCTATTGAAAATCCAAATGGATTTTACCTAATTGTTTGGACCAGCACTGAAGGCGGTGGTAAATTTTTTATGGAATATGCAACTATACGGGTATAACGGTCTGGAAATGATACATGGCAAATTAAGTCAAACACAATTTCAAAATATACAAGTTTATCTGGTGAAAATATATTATTTTAGTAATAAAAGCCCAATCTTCGTTGATGACACCGTTAATATTATATTCACGTCTTGAAAAATCACGTATACTCATCAGGTCATCAGTTAGCATAAATAGTTTTGCATTATGCCTCAGCAGAACCGAGAACCGCATCGAATCAAACATTCGTCAACACCCCACAAACCGTGGTGGGGTCACAAAGTCACAACTCACAACCAGCCCGACGCGAATGACAGCTTCGCTTGCTTGTTACGCTATGTATGGCTGTTCGAGAATGCACGATATTGATTTGTGTTTTTTAATATAGTTTTAGCCATGTTTGGTACAACGTCTATTGTTTGTCTTTCCAACGAAAAATAATTTTTTTGAAACGCTTCACGTTATTGCTCAATTTACAATCTGTCGTATGCTATATGCTATTATTTATGTATATATGCAGTACTAATACTGTTAGTGAAAACTGTAAAGTATGAAAAGGAGATACATGAATGAATAGAGATCGTATTTCTGTCTAGTTTCAGTTTAATTAGAGAATATGCTAATACGTTTAAAAATAAAAAGTTATCCGTAAGCAATAAAAGTAGTCCATAAAATAGTTCAATCATGGAACAATAAAAAAAACCATTTACAATGTTAATAAAATCATATTGACAATGTTACATAACTTACAGACTCTACATATTTGTAATTATAACAGTTAAAAGTAGTTCTCAAGAAACGCATTCAATAAGTACGACACACTCGGAAATACCGAGAAATATCATACAATGATGACGATGACTAATATTACAATTATGTAGTACAATACTACTACGTAATTTTGGACAAGACTGCCGACTTAATAAAGTTTGCATCGAGTTTTTTACATTGATTCATCGCACAATAAAATTCTTCTATTCAATAAAATTAGTCAGGTTCACTACTAGACTTACAAGGTCAGTCCGTCGTTGATTATTGATTACAGTTTCACTTTCGTAATTCAAAATAAAAAAACGTGGTCTATTATATGGTAAATGGTCAAAGAAAAACAGGCAAGTTACATTCAAACAAAGTGGACCATGTTAAAATACTTTTTAAAAAACTCAGTATCACAATACAATTCAAATGCATAATAATAATGTTCCGTCAAACGTACAAATTTCCACCTTGCGATGCCAGATGTCAAGGAAACACGGCAACTACCAACGCCACACAATAGTAACAGTCTAAAAAATGTTGATCGAATGCGTGCCAGTTACTTATTGTATCGCATATGCTTGGATGACGACGACGATTTGGCGTACATTTCATGAGGGCGGTCATGAGGTGAGTGCCTAGGTGATCTATCTTTATCCTATGTACAAATAATAACAAAAAATGATTGTAGTAGACAGCAAAATGCAGTTATGAAAATAAACAGCGTAAACTTACTTTCATGTACTTGTCCCGATCCATAAGTTCTCCGTTTCCGAGGTTGAAGCCGGGACGAGAACCTTTGATTACTGCAATATTAAGAATTTTAACATTACCTGAGTGTGGTGGAAGGACGATCAAGAAAACGCTGTTTATTTGATTAAGAGATTGAGAGTATCGTGTTTGGAAAGCACAAAATCACCGAATTTAATAAGAAAGAACGAAATCAGTCGTTAAACAAGAGTGTTTCTACAGTTAAACGACAGAAAAGAAAAATAAAGAAAGTCGGCATAACAACTACAAGTATTTTATTTTATAGAATAGCTAACAATTAATTTATATTATATTTTCCGTTAGCAACTATAAACCTACTTCTAAAATCGTCTGGTCGTTCAGAACGTCGACGTTTAGGTTCCACAAAACCGGTGTCGGGTCTAGCATCTCGTTTTCGATCGGCTCTTCTCTTGTCTCGTTTCTTGTCATCTTTGTCTCTGTCAAGACCTTCCCTTGCAGAATAAATTAACGAAGACAGGAGAGCTGGAGAATCTTTCGATCCAGAAGGCGAGTCAAAACCTCCATTTGAAGACAACGATGTCGGTGCCATTTCCAATTTAAACTTGTCTGATGACTTGGAATCCTTTGGTTTTCCTCGTCGACCTTTTTCCTTGGTACCCTTTAGTTTCTCCTTTTCCTCCTTTAATTATGAAATACCCATTTATTTGAAGTTACCAGTTATTACGTGCTAGAGTACCGTAAAATATGTTGTACTTACTTTATTTTTGTCCAGCTTGCGTTTCTTGGGCTCTGAAATAAGACGTTTATCAAAACTATGTGTTATCCATTTCATCATATAATAATAATAATATAGCAAATTGAAACTACCTTTTCCAGCAATGTCAGCTACACGTCGCGCTGTGATACGTATACTTTCCGGTACACTTTCAAACTTACTGGAACTTTCAAACTTTGCTAGAACAGTTTGCTGAATATTTGTCAAAATCATACCAGCGTACGCACGAGAAGAATAGGGGGGGTCCACCTCCAACTCACCATCTTCTTTTCTCGATTTAACACTGACGGGTTACGAAAAGTTTGACAATAAATTACTCATAAAGGTGAACATTATTAAACAAAACGTATGGTGAACGTACCTTATGGTACTGCTCTGTGATGAATTCGTGTTTGTCGGGGTTGAACAAGTCGATTTAGTGGGTGAACCAGGCCCTGATCCAACTGACGATGTTCCATTTACCGTTTTAGTTGTGTTGCTACTACTGCCACTAACTGTGCTAAGAGCAGGACTTTGGCTATTTTCTTCTTTCGTAATCTTTTTCTTGACATCTTTGTCATTCAGTCGATCTTTGTCTTTGTCATCTCGCGGAGGTGGCTTTTGCTTTTCTAGTGGAGCCCTTTGATGGAATGAACCCTCGTCAACAAGAGTACTTTGCTTGAGTTTCAATTGTGCAATATAACTGGTAGCCAAAGCAAATAAATCTTGTCTCTTGTCTTTTTCTTCAGTGCGCACCTAAACACGAACAAGGAATTTACAACGCGCAGGCAGCACAATCAGGTGATATATACCGAAAAAAACAAACTAAGCAGCGTACGTACCCGTTCAATCCATTTTTCCACGGCAGCAGCCAAGTTTGACACTCTGGGAAAGTAAGGCAGGATTCTTTTCAAGACAATCAACGAGTTCCTGATTTGAATGAAATCCTTAGACTCCAAACAAACTATTACACACTGAAGATATAAAAAATACAATAAGTTCACTCTACATCACGATTTAATAGGACATGCAATAAGTTACTGCTAACTTACTTTTGTGATTTTATAATGCCATTTGTGACAAACGTGTCGGAAGTTTTCGTAGTCTACATGGTCACTGCTCTCTGCATTAGTATTAGAAGCTCGAAATTTTGTGACGAAGCCAGGAAAACTAGCACACTCCTAAAAGTTACAATTACATCACCGTTACAAGTGAGCAAACATTATTTCCAACTTAATTAATTGTAAATTCTTCGGCTTCGACGAAGAATCCCTATCGCGTATGCACGGAATATGCAAGTCGTAAGATTAGATAAGAATTATAAGCTCATCAGGGATTCTTCGTTCCAGCCCAATTATTGGCAGCAATAAGCAACAAATACTATAGCAAAAGAATTCTTACTTTGTCAAAAACTGATTTTTGGCTGTGCCACTTCATGACAGTCCCCAACAGCGCACAAAGAAATCGGCCATATCTATTTGCTTCATTCTCGGTGCATGACGTAACGGTATAGATTATATCACAAAATATCTACAATAAAAAAATTATTATTACGAATGTGAATACAGTGACTTCCATCTTACTAGAATAAAAAAGGTAATAACTTACTCTGTCGTAGCAAATAAGTGTTGAAAAATTTGGAGTTGACAACGAATGTATAGTATTGACAAAGTGAGCACAATACAATGCATCTGAAGCTGTGTAAATGCAACGTGGAAATAAACACATTTGTAAAAATGCTGTCACCGTTTCATTCTTAGCCGTTTTGGCTGTTCGCGATGCGAACCAGGAATCCTTTTCCTAAAATAAAATAAGGAGCCATCCTTTTATACGTATACGAGAATCCTTCTATACAATATTAAACAACTTAAGACTGACAAGTATTTCTGAATAATATATTATACTGACCTTGTTTAGTTTAGCCATTACGCGATTGACATGCTCCCGCTGCCGAAGTTCCTCGTTTTGTAGTTTATCAATTAAGTTCTGACATCTTTCCTGTTCCTTCTTCCTTTTACTTGAGGGCATGTCCTTGTTATCAGACGCAGCAATTGACATTTGCTTAATTCGATTAATTTCTCGTGCATAAGCATCGGTTGGTATGTGGAGATCGTATATTGTCAGCGACCAAAATGTGACAAAAAACTGTGGTGAAATGTCTTCCCATGACTTGGGCGGTAAAAAGTTACGCATTATTTCTACAACCGGACTCAACACTGCGTTAGATGCTTCAGCATACTTTTCTTGCTTCTGTTCTTTCAATACAGATGAAGGAGCCCTCTTCGAAGGTTTTTCAGACCGACGTAAGTGGTCGTATAATGACTAATCCGTATGGATAAACATAATTAATTACAGAATATCAGTATGTGATACGATTGCTTGAGAGCACGACACCTATTAATTGTAAATGTATTAAGTTTACTTACCGTTATTCTGTGTGTGAGCAAGGGTCTCCAAAGGAAAAATGCAACGTCAGAGCTGACATGAAATTCATCAACAAGCTTTTCCAACGACGGTATCTTCTTGGCATAATCGTCAAGTGTAAACGAAGTTGCCAAGAAATTCCCAAATTGAACTAAAGTATCTTGGCACTAAGCACACAAAATAATGATTTGTTACATTCGTGTCTGTAAATATCCGAAGTACATTAATGAAATCAATATTATGTAACCTTATTACCTGGTCGTAGAGTTTTCCAACTAGTTTCGTGTGTAAAGATTGAGAATCATCAAATACAATGCAATTTCGTTGTTGCCCCATCAAAATGCAGAGTGAAATAGCTAAATCACTCACGGACGCCGCCTCTCGTAATCGATTCGACGATTTCTTAGAAGCACGAACTTGACCAAAATAACCAGCCTAAAATACAACATAAAATATATGACATTAAAATTATTGATCTTTTGAGTACGGAAACTCATTCACTCTCTTTGCAGTTTTCAGAAAATACCTCTCCGCGCAGAAGATCTCCGCCTCCTAAAGCATCCAGTTGTTCAGTTGTCATTTCTTCTGAAGCTTCAATCCCAGTCATTTTTTGAACTATTTCCTTTAGAATTAAAAGGTCCAGACTTTGCTTTGATTTAAGTTGGTTTGCAACATACTGAAGAATAGGAACTAATTCTATTGAATATTTTTTGCAAATAGACCCAGTAAATGAAGCAAGACTTTGCAACCACGGTGCAATCGTAGAACCGTCATGCTTAGTACGGGCTCTATTGGGCATGAGCATCTGAAAAATTTAAAATACGACAATTTTTAATATTTTAATGAACAATACATAATCTTTAAATCAAAAAATGTACATAATATTTACCAAAGAATACTGCCGTGAGTTATTAGTACCCGGGGATAAAGCCTCCAATAGGCAATAACAAAGTACGTCATAACTCAGTGGTGACAGAAATTTTAGCGCGTCGATGACTGGATGAATCAGGTTGTCGAATAGTTGAATTTGGGATAAAACCTGTAACACAAAATTCATTTAGGTATTCAATTAACACTACTTCTATAAACTTGAAAGCATAAGCGATAACATTTTTAAAGGATTCTTACATAGTCGAAAATCAAAACTGGCATTGAGTGAGCATATTTTCCAATATATCGACCCATGGGCTTCACATTCTCTTTAGAAATTCTACGCATAATGTGTTTAATCTTCTTCACCATATCCACTCTTTTCCTTAACAAAGTCGGATGTCCCAGAACTGAATTTTCCCCTTTCCATGAACCATAAAGTCGGAATCTAAAGGCATATTTTTTATATTCTTATTGTACCCATCCTTAATTCTAGTTTTCGCATATGAGATGTATAATTCAGACCTCTGATGATAAGGAAACAACTTTACTATTCCCCAGACTTCTTGGGCCATTCCACAGTTTCCGTCGAAATAGTTGAGGGATGGTAAAATCACTTCCTCCAGTACGGACAATAATCCGTAGTAAATTGAATTTGGTTCCGAATGTTTGACCTGTACAACACAAAAGGAATTAAAATTCGATCAGCTCATAAAATAAAAGAAATCGGCTGCAGTGGTTCTTACCTGCTCCATGTTCGCAGTCATAATTCGAATGATTTTGACAACAAGGGTAGGATCATAATGAATGTAAGGTCCCAAATGCTTAAGCATTGGAATATAATTAGCAAATTCTTCAATTGAAGTAACTGTTTGGGGCTTGGTAAAACTGTTCTCCAGCAAAAAATTTTCCTCGTCCGATTTACAAGTGAACTTGAAAGATCTATATTCAATACATGATATTAAATCGATATAAACATTGCAGCCTTTTCGTTGTGTAACTATTATAGTTAACCTTCTATACAAAGGATCCAGAACGTAGTGCAGATACTCTGCAAAGGCAAGCGCAATTCTTCTGTTGCTTACACAAGAGAAGTCTGGAAGCCAACGTAATAGCTCCTGTGCATGTGACCATGCACCAATACTTAACAAAGCTTCACACAAAAGAAACTTTTGGTTGTCTGAGTACTATAATGTCAGAAATTAAATGATATTAGAATTAGAAACACAATGCATTTTTAATTGTAATCATGCACACAAATATCATTTACCCGATCAATTTTAAGAGCCATTTCCTCACTGTCCTCGACTGCTTCCTTATTAACACAGACAATCATGGATTTTCTGGCATATTCTTTCGCTTCTTTAAGTTCGCGGTCCCAGTCTTTTCGGATTACATTGTCGTCCGGAGATAGCTGAAAACAAATAAACAATTGCTTACACACAACAATCTTACTTTTGTGCGCACTATAATACTACATAGTAGTTCCACAGTGTGTCGTAACTTTCATTCTTACCCATTGGTATATTTCTTCAAGGGTAATGATATCATGCTCAATCAAAAGAGCAATCACGATAAAGAGTGACTCATTGGTTGTATCCGATGTCAATTTTAATCCCAAAACTTCAGAAATAGTATTGCGTGAAGACTTGAGTTGTTGTAGCATTGGAATAAAAAATTTACAACTTGGACGACTTTCAAATGCTACCAAAACTAAGTCTAGTACTCGATTCGGGTCCAAGTAGAAACGACCTTAGCAACCAAAACAAACAAACATCATTCAACTGAAATATGGTCCAACTTAAACAGTTTGCAGTCAAAATCTTACCTATGAGACATTGTACAACTTGAATAACATAGGAAACAGAAGTTTCAGAGTTCATTTGATTCAACTCTGTTACGATTTTGGAGTATCCCTCAGATTCTTCACGAAACAAGTTGAATTTACGTTGTTTGAAGCTTAAAAATAGTAATGTCGGAATAAATAAAAAAACCACCATCGTCGTACGTACGTATAAATCATAATTAAGAAAATAACTAAAAACTTACTAAATTTTAGTCTTCGTTCGAATGTATCGTGTTTGAAATTGGTTCATGTGCGGAACTTGTCCACGATCCACGATAGTGTCATACTCGATCCTTTCACCGAACAAAGGTACTAATACCGGCTGCAATGCCGTACTGAAGTATTGGAAGTTTTTCTTATAAGTATCATTGTGCACAGTGGAAATGGGAACGCATTCTAAATCAGCAGCAGAAAATACATCCGCAATTAATGCTGCCAAAGTTGGTTTGAAGTGAATTATTTCTTTGATTGTAGGAATAAATGACTCCTTTCGAATATTTCCTTTGCATCCTTGTCTGATCAACTCCAATATTACTTTATAAAAATTCCTTTCTGTAATAAAAAGAAATTCAAACACATAAAGTAAAAACAGTGTACTTACTTTTGTTATCACGATAATTACTACAATTAAAAATCTTACCCAGTGGTACATGTTTTCCCGCATCATAATCCTGTTCTCCTCTTTGTTTCACCTCCTTCCCAATGCTCTTAACCTCTTTCAAACTAAACCAAACATTAAATATAAATTTAATACCAAAATACACTAATTCAACTAAACATGAAATTTGTATCTAATTTTTGACGTACAATGTAGACTTTCCACTGGTGTCCCACGAAGTGAACACGGATGGAGTTAACCAATCCATGACCATGGAAAGATTGCGATGAATGAATGTAGCTTATTATCAAATGATTCTTAACCAGCTCGAACCTAAAGCGACAATTTTCTAAAAATAAAATAATTAAAATGATTAAATTTTAAACTTTGAATCTATAACGGCTAACGGCTAAAAAAAAACTTCACAAAATGAACATAACAAATACAAAATTGTAAATCAACAAAACACCAGTCAAATATAACGTGAAATTTGAATCATCATTTTTTTTAAATTAACGGAAGTTTAAAAAGGAATGAACAAATTGTAGTCGTACCCAAATAATATCGAAACCAACACTATAAAGCTTTCACATTTTTTTGTGTGGTTTTGTACTTTGCCTATATGAAAATGTTGAAAACAAAACGAGGATTTTTTTTTTACAGATTTCTGTGATTTGAATTGAATGGATTATTGTGACCCAATTACATAAGAGGACACATTGTGACGAATTAAATGATTATGAAATACTATATTACATTTAACTCACGTTAAAATCGACAAAAACAACACACAAACGAAACCAGAGTTAGTTAAGTTTGTACTTTTGTGCTACTTTTTGGCCTCCAAAAATCTACGAAGTTGATGGGAACGACGTGATTTCAGACCGCCAAGTTCCAATGCAATACATTTAATGTGTTGTTGCTTGTGCTATTGTCTGTTGTGCACTCGGTGCGGGTGCGTGTGCAGCAGTCGGCAAGTCTCCACTTTCCAGGTGTGTTCATTGCTAATCTCATCCATGTGGTTAGCGTTTAGGTACCACGACGACGATCCAAATAAAAACTAATTATTTTTATATTCTTGTACCTTTTTTTATATTGTAGTTGTAGTTGGCATTTTATGATTTCTTCACAAACGGAGAGAAAAATAAGTTTCTTATAGCAAAAAAGTAAAACACAGTGATTAATTATGAAATCTAATGACGAAGGAAAGGAGATTTTGAACGACACTGCCACCAAGTTGGAAGATGACTGTGTTCACAAGGTATTTACAAGAGTAAATTTTACATTATTGTGAATTTGTAAACCATTTGTAACCTATACTTGTGTGTACTTTAATTTCAACACTAGTAGTGTTTTATAATGTTCTAATTAGGAAAGTAATTAATTATGTTTGGATATATTTCTTTCTTAATGAAGGTGTATGAAGAAATTGCAAATCACTTTAGTAGAACACGACATACTCCATGGCCGAATATCAAAACATTTGTGGAAAGTCTTCAGGAAGGACAATTTTTACTGGACATTGGTTGTGGGAATGGGAAATATTTTGGTTACAACTCCAGTTTGGTGGAGGTTAGTGGTTAGATTTACGTAGACATTATCTACTGTATACACAACCATGCAACATCATGATTTATTGTAATTTCTAGGTTGGGTGTGACATGAGCCAAGGTTTGTTACAAGAATGTAGAACGATCAAAGGTTCAGATGTCATTCGAAGTAACGCTTTAAACTTACCATTTAAGGATGATTCCTTCGATGCTGTTTTGTGTATTGCTATGCTCCATCATCTCTCAACGAAGGTATTGAATTAGGTACCTGTATTAACATTGAATGCGTTAGTCTGGAGCCTTTTTAAAATTACGAATGTTATTTTCATGTTGTATATTAACATGTCATGTTTGTTTGTAGAAACGCCGTATACAAGTTGTACAAGAAATATGTCGTGTCTTAATTCCGGAAGGGGAAAGTGTAATTTACGTTTGGGCTAAAAATCAGCAACTTGTGACAACTTGTGATGGTGATGCCAAAAATTCACATTGGGCCAAGAAACAAATGAAAAAGAAAAATGTGGAAACTTTAGTCAACACACATAATCCTCCTGAAGACTTTTCATTTCTTCCTGTACATGGTATCGGTACTAATTTCTCACACAACGACATGCTTGTACCATGGAAAACGAAGGATGAGGAGCGTCTGACCGTACATTTTCGGTATTACCATTTATTTGATGAAGGTGAACTTGAGGAGTTGATAAAGGAAACAAACTGTGATATTAGTATACTAAAATCATATTATGACCAAGGAAATTGGTGTGTGAGGTTTAAAAAATTGGTTTCATAGTAGCACATTTTAATCTTATTGTGATTTTGTATTATGGAACTGTGGTGAATTTTATCTCATTGTGTATGCGTGTGGTTGAATGAAACGTCGTCCTAAAGATAATACTACTGGTTACTGTAAAACTGTTGATTCTTATATCTTCTACTGTTTCATAATAAGGATATTTTTATTCATTTCGTTTTGAGTGTTAACAGAAAATAAAGCATTACAATAAAAATTGGACTAGAATAATGGTTTATGTGTCATCTTTGGAAATTTGCTGAAACTTACAAAAATGTTTCTTTAAACAATGACAATAACATTATTTTTCAACCAAAATTGTACACCTTAAGTTGAGCATGTAAACCTAAAAAGATGTTTGCATCTCTTTCTACACAACCATGTTGTTTAACAATAAAATTTGCTTTAATAAAAATGACGAGAAAAAAATGATTTTACCTGGAAAACGAAAACAATAATTCTGTAGCAATAATTAAACTACTATTAAAGTTAGCACTATATAACCATAATCACACGCGACACATTTCGATTTTAAATAAATTAGTAGACTTTTAAATATAATTTTGACGGCTTGTTGCGATATGCGCAGACGATATGGAACGAAAGAAACAAATTTTATGATAAATGGTAAATCTATCAATTCACAATGACAATGAGATCGTGGAATATTATATCAGGGAATATTAGGGAATGTTGATTTAACAATTTGGCGAAAACCTTTTTGTATACGTTTGTTTTGAGCGTCAATATTGTTGAAAGAAACCTTCAATAAATTAATAAATTGAGATCACAGACTCGCAAAGTTATAAATAACAACAGATTTCCGAGACCTGCACTATTCAACAATGTTATTATTGTATAGTTGACAATTTGTAGTGAAGTATATAATATATATTTTATATTGTATTGTCAACTATACTAACTACACTACATTTCGAATGACACTTACTAGCAAACATACTAATAGTACGATTATAGTCTATTATTAGAGTATTTTAACAAAGTTTCAAACATACTGCCTCGTCAAAAAATTGAGCATCTCAAATCAAAGTACAGGTAGTTCATCAAGAAGTCCTTCCTTCACCTTTAGAATTGGGAATGAATATTGAAATTCCTACTTGAATAACTTAACCAACATGCTCGCAGCTAGAGTTGGTATTTGGTATTTCTTTGACAAAAACACTCAACCAAAAACTAAACAATTATAGCACTCAACTGAAAATAAATACCGGGAAAATTTACAAAAATGACTGACACAAAAATTAAATCATGAATGGTAATTGGTAATGGCGAGAATTGGCAATTGAATACAATACATGCAATTGCTGATGAGTTTTCTGAAGAATGAGTTGAATGGGGTACATTGAGATCATTCAGAAACTTTAGTATTAACTACTGGAATAAACAAATACATTTAGTAAATAAGCAAACTATATAAACTACTTGAAATTTTTGATGTTACATAAATTTTACATCGTCACAAATCATACAGTATAAATTACACGAAGACCGGGCTCTGTTTCCTGAACTGCTGTATGATAAATTTCTGCACCTTCCATGAAAGTCGACTAAATTATTAATTACAAAAAATGTTTCATTTTGTATGTCATATAAAATTATACAAAGAATTTTCCGTATGTAAAAATTGGTTTTTGGAGACTTCATCCCCTCACATAATATCAAACGATGATATCTTGAACATCCGTCGGAGTGTTATGTCCTGACACGGAATGAGCACAGGATAATTTTGATGCTGTGACAGCGCTTGACGATGATGAAGATTTGGCATGAGTGACATCAATCGTTTGCTGTCCAATGGCTGCCATTTCTGTTGAGATGACTTGATCAATTGACGATGAAATGGACGCCAACTGCTCCACCGTCACTGAAGCCAGGATTGCAAGGGCATTTGCCAGTTTGGGGTCTTCACGTCGCATCCCTTTCATGGCTGTGTAAATGGCTGATGCTGCAATGAGTGATGGTTTCAATCCCACGAATCGAGGTTCTGGAACACAAAAACAGACGATGCTATACATTATTATGACTGTTACCTTTTACGACTAAAAGTATAATAACTGTAATACGAATTCACTTGACTATTCCATTCTAGTAATTCTTTCATAATAACCAATTTGTGTTGTGGTCAGTTGGTGTAATTGTGGTTATACTATAATACACAATCTACATTAAATACAAGCGTAGTAGTACGATATTTCGGGTAAACGTTGAGAACATCCTATCACTTAAGATGATTACGGATTCTATGATATATTATCGTTTATATAAAGTTTCATTTTTGGTTTACTTTCCTTTATAGCAAATACCATTGCATGCATTATCGGAATGAAAAAATCCCGTATGAGCATGTGAGAAACAAAGAACCACAAAAATCCATCATCATGAAAGCGTCTCACAATCTCCCATGACCGACGACGGCCTTATAAAGTCCTTGTGTGCGTGTATTATTTTAGGATCTGGTTTTTATACGTTTATGTCCCCTTGAAACATCATGCAAATGTAAGGATGAAGGGTCGTGAGGTGTGCATTATGAGAGTAATAGACAGTATTCCAGAAGTAGTTATTACTGGACACTGACAAAAATGAGTTTTGAATGTGAAACGGTGGTTGATGCAGTGAGCAGAGTGATTGTGTCTATCCAGAGGGTTGATCGGTTGATGCCAGGTGACTGCAGGAGATGCCATTGACTCTCTCCAATGGACCCTTGTGTCATTCAGTTTGGTGTGCATTTTACATGCCGAAAGAATGATGACCAGGTGTAAACTTGAGCTTGATATTACTGTGGGTTTCAAGTCCTATATATCATAGATTTTATATCATTTCCTTGCTTGCACGCGCTTTTTTCAGCTATATCAACTATATAGTTTTCCATACAAACATCTCCATTTCCCAATTCGGATTTTGAAAAAAATGCTACTGCATATCGTCAGGTTCAGTTTTGAATAATGTCAGTCTGTCCCTTTTCTGCTCTTTGCATGCAAACAGACGAGGAATTACAAGCATATTTTTCCAGGTAGCTCACGCACAGTCTTAATTATGTTTCAATAATTCCAAGACAATATCCTATATAATATATAGTGTAATTAATACATGGGACACACTAACTAACTATAACGATAACTTTTCTTTACCATTTCCATTGCAATGCGTGCTCATGTGATAATGACAGTGGACTACTTGAATTGCATTAGCGGGTTCTTGGTACCGGAAATGACTCAGAATTTTAGAAGAATACTGCAAATATTCATGAAATTTTATATGGTAAGTTGTGTTGGTGCTAGTACATATAAGGGAGCCAATGGTGCTTTTGCATTAACACGTAAACTGAAGAGCTATTATAGGACATTTGGAGGGATTCTACAGATTGGCGACGATATGAAATAAGGTTACGATTATGCTATGATAAGAGAAGAAGATTTTTGATGTAATGCTTTATATGACTGCACTATTATGTACTGGGGACGAAGAAACGTGAGACTGGAAGAAAAGATCGGTCACACAATGAAAAGAGCTTCTTGCTGTGATTTGAATTAGAAAGAGGACGATGGAACATTGTGCCAGTGTGAAATGTGAAGGTCCAGATAAAAGGTAAAAAGGGGCCATTGGGTCTCGTTTGACACTGAAGGTTAGTTCCTTCCGATTATAGATTAAAGTAAAGAAGGGGGAAAGATTGCGATTATACATTCGGAAGAAGCAGCAGAGAAGAACGTGTGACGAAACGTAGAATAGATCACCTCAATGACTAAAGCACAAGATCTTGGCTCTTACTCAACGTTTTATGCAGTGAGTGAGCAGTGAGCACAAGAGTGAGGATGTCCACGTGCGTCGTGTGGCAGGGACGATCCCAACCGAACCATAAAAACTAAAAACCTCTCAAATCCTCATCGACCTTTTACAAAAGGGTACAGCACAAATGAAATGCAGTTTTCTTCTCTCTCTCTCCACTTCTCTCTCTGGATCCCATTATGTTTGTTCAAAGATGAAGAAAAGCAACCATCTCAATAGGTAAGGTCCAGGTCCACTGGGCCGCACGGTTTTCAAAAGAATTTTTTCACTTCCTTTTGTGAGTGAACGTGCACCTTATTCCCCTCCGTGGTCCTTTTCTCAGTTAAATCTTACAGAGCGTTTCACATGCCACAGGTATGGTTTTTGAGGTTCAACATAAGACTTTTCCTTCCACCACCCGTAAGTTAGAGCAACATTGAGCTCACAAAATGCACCTTCTTATTCTGTCAAAATGCATCTTGGAACGTTTTTCCTTTTCTTTGAATACATCATGCATTACGTTGTATTGTTAAATTTTATAATGCCTTTTCTATTGAATCATCATCGTTAAGTAAAAGCCAAACGTTACGTTTCTGTACCTTTTCATAATTTGATTCATATAGCAAAGAAACGGTACGGTACAACGTACAACTTTTACAATAGTATGTATATCACGATTGCTATAATTCCATGGTACTATAATTTTTAATTGAATTAAAGCTCAAAGGTCACTAGCAAACGAGACGTAATTTCATGTTAAGAAACGTGACATTTTGAATTATCAACTTTGTTCTCTATCCATTCAAGAGCCATGCTACAGCATTCCGGACAACGTGTTTACTTATTATTAGACCAGTAAAGCGAAATGAAGGATAAAGTTTTTATACACTTGTGAAAAATGGTTGTTATGAAAAAGACGGGAACGCTATTTTAAGTGAAGGGTTTGATGAAACTAGACGGTTTGTGTCATCAACGGTTGTTTGATGTTTTTTGCGCTCCTCATTCAATTTAAAATTCGACATGGTTGCATTATACGATGATTCGATGACATTTTTTAACCTATAATAAACCGCACATCCTCTGTGGAAATAGTAAACTAAGCGTGTCATATTGTCAAATTGGACCAATTTTGTATTCCTTGACTACGAACGCTAGCCAAGAAAGTTGAATCTTTGGGAAAACATTGTGTTTGTCTACTACATGATAGCTGGCAATTTAAAGTTACACGATGAAAATTAAATGACGCAGATTTAAAAAATGACAATTACCTGTAGAGCAGAGAGCAATGAAGGTGATGGCATGTCTTCGAATGAGTTGACCATGCTTATTGGGTTGAGTTGGTTGACCAGCTCCCCGAACAAGGAGGAAGTCCACGAAATCATTGGCTGTAATGATGTTGACATCCCAGTTGAGTTGTGAGAGGACCATGAGTTCCCACGACTAAGAAATAAAAAAAGATTGAGGTGAGGAACCACAAAAAGACGTAATATGCAAAAGATGTTTAATGAAGACGCGAAGTGTCGGGGGACATGATCGTGTGGACCGGATGATAAACGAAGGAAATGAGTGGAAGGAAAGGCATATTTTAGTTGAGGTCCAGCGATCACAATAGTAGGGCAGAAGGAGTCGAGTGCGAAAGATAAGGATGAACCCTGGTGGAGTTGCCGTGTGGGTGTGGGTCTTTCGTCTCTCCAGGTAAGTTCCAGTCAAAAAGCCAAGAGGGTGAAATTCATTCAGGTGCGGATGAGTGTCACGCATGCATGAATGGCGAAAAACTCTATCGACTCTTCGAGCTAAGTGAAGTAAAGAGTACAATAGTGTGTGTACAAGCTTCGTGGTGAAGTGAGGATCTTCCACTTCCCGTCAAGATGATGCACTTCCTCTCAAGATAAATGTCATAAGACTCGCCAGACATGAAAAGGAAACCAGGTGCACCGTCTAATTAGCTAGATTTCCTCTTCATATCACACAACGAAACCCATTCTACACTCACTCAGAGCCAAACTTTGCGCCAGCCAAACCTAAAACTGCATTGCTATTCTCCATTTGTCATGTTCCCCAGAATGCCTTATTAACTTTTCTCATCGTTTCATGATCATCCACCCAATTTTTCTAGACCATCTCCCTTTGACTTTATGACGTTTTTACGCCTATTTTGCCTTTCAGTCAGTTATATCCCCGAAAGAAAGATGAACTGGAAAAGGCAACAGCAAGATGCTCTTTGAACTTCACATCTAATAAGGCCATCATATTGCCCCACGTGTATGTTCTATGTTTTTGTAAAAATCCGTTTTATCATTGTAGGGCGCACATGTAATACTCCTCAAAATTATATTTATTGTAGCATCAGAAGATCAAAAATCACCCATGGAAAAAAATTATCCTTTGTACTATACAGTGTCACTTTATGCACAGCCATATGGGGCCATTTGAAACTTCCGTTGTCAAATCATGATAAGACAGCTTAACATATGAACTAAACCGGTATCCGGAACTTTTTAACTTGCGACTTTTGGAAGTCATAAAACGCATACGTACCCTCATCTCCAGCCCAGTTTAATGTGCAAGGCTTCTAATAGTTAATGTTATAACATCTAACATTAAGTGTGCGCCTGTACATGGTCGAATACATCATGTCGCTGATACAAAAAATGAACGCACGTTCCTTGGAAAATCTACTTTTGCTAATTAGGATTGTGAATGAGCCTCTGAGTTCAGTCTTTGTTTCAGTTGGTTCATTTCACCCGTACAGTGAAACTGGAAGTTGAGAGTTTTACAGGTTTCCCAATTTTTTGCACAAGACATCGCAAAGGTGAAGGTAAAGGAGACAAAGTATAATCATCGCAAATGGAATCACACTTGGCAAGGATGAGCCCCGGATTGTGGTTTTTGAATTTTGCCAACCGGACGACAAATGGCACGAAGAGCCACTTTTTGCTATAACACATCCTTTTAGATTAAAAGCTGAGATTATTGAGACCTTTGGACCCATATGTGAAGACGAATTGTTGCAAAGATATTAATACGTTGCGCTGACGGAAGCTCTGGCACTGGAACCCTTGAGTACATCCGGTCCATGCGTTTCCAGAACTTGGTTACTTTGAATTCGTACATTGCATGAAACACAGCAATGCTTAGAAGAGGATACATCAGACTCGTGGATGGAAATGAGGGATTGAATGAAGTTGAGTTTTTATGAAACAAACGTTTCTGACTTCTGTCTGTAAAGGAAAGGTACACTAAGCGAGTTGAAGTTGAAGGTGTCTTGCACCAGTATGAGTGTACTCGTACTACCTGCTGTCAGTGAAAAATGACTTTCTTTCTTCGTACGTGTACAGAGTTGAAGAGTTGTTGGCTGGCTATATGTGCACAACTGGTGCGAAGGGCAAAAAGAGATTCAACTTACTCCGTGGCGTGGGCATGGACTTTTTGTAGTTCAAATTGTGCAGAGAAATAACCCATCCACAATGAACGACCCAGACGGGAAGGAATAAATGCATACTAGGAGTGCGACAGACAGCCTGGAATAGTTTTCTTATAAACTCCTACTAGTATTCCTTTAAAAGTTGTAATAAAATAAACATAGGTAATATAGGAAGACGTGGACTCACTCCACTAGCACGAGCACAACCCGACCATAACACTGCGAGGATGTACTTTGTAGCCATAATAGCGACTGTTGCGGCTACTTCTCTTAACAGACTCAGTCATCTTCAGAAGCCAAGTCTCCTCCATGAGTTGTACGATGAAGCAGGTATGTGGTTAATTCTTTACTTCCGACGGACGTCGGCCCCCAAAAACTAACCGTAGACGGATGAAGAAGTCGAGGGCGCAATTGTACCAACTTACTACAGTATATGAAAAGGAAAGAGAGAACTAGAAAAAATACGAGTGGTTCAATGGAGATCGTGCTTATCTATTGGAAGGTGGTCTCGTTTTCTCCAATGATTGTTTCTAGCAAATACTCCTCCTGCAGATTGGATTAGTTTTTAGCCATAGCAACTCTGCAACTTTGGAACACACCAGCAACACAATTGTATGAGTCCAACAATAGAAGTAATGAGACTGGCCGAATTGTGAACAAAGACTCTGACTCCCACTCCTAATAACACAAAATCATACTGTGACGTATGAACACTGGTTTAGGAGTTTAGGACACTTTCCGAAACACTCCTTCCCTTTGGGAACAGCAGCGATTTGCTTCAGATAAAGTCCATTGCATAGGACGAAGAGAAGGTTTAAGTCAACGAGCAACGGGACTGAGAAAGGGAATTACAGCACTCCAATGCAGGGAAGACACAGACACATCGAGCTAGTCAAAGTACTGAAGGAAATTGACTTTCAGTTTCGCTTTGCTTCTTCCGCTCCGTGACCGCTGACGCATGCCAAAGCAAGAAAAGCGGAGACGAGAAGAACGACAAGGAGAAGACAATGAGAAAAAGGGTTGACAGGACGTCTTGTGTACGAGAAAAGAACCATAAATTGACATTTGCTTTATGTCACAAAGCTTTCACTTACCCGCAATGACTGTGGAGACACGCTGTTATCAGTGTACCATGAGAGCAAATCCAAGGAGAAGTGATTGCATTGTCTCGTTTTCGACGCAAGTAAGAGGCACACACAAGCCACTAACTGAAGTTGTTCTTTCTTGATCATGCAACTGGCCAAAAATCGGTCCAGGATGGCCACTGAGAGTGGAAACACTGCTTCATCACAGCGTTGTTCTTCACAAACCTGTAACGTACAATTTCATTCATTCAACAACTCTCTTCATCAACAGATCACGACCTATCTTAAAAATCAGCTACACAGTGTAATGCTTCCCGTGGGAATCCTATTCACCTACGCATGCACGCTTTCATTCATTTTCTCACATCATCTCTCCTTGCCCTGCATGCCCTGCAATCCTACCAACACAATACCGGTCGACGCAATTCACATACTTACGAATCGTTTGTGTTAACGGCATCAACGGTCATTCACTGAATAAGTAACATAACAACATCCTCAAGTTATGAATGAAAAAGAGAATGAATGCTTTCTTATCGAATCTTTCGATCTATAATATCGTCTGTTATCAATTCATCATCATTTTTAAGAATTCTTGCCTAAAATAAATCCACATAAATACCGTCATTTGCAAGCAAATATTCAGACCAATGCGTGAACTAAAATAACGCAAGTTTTCATGGTAATTTTTAAACTGCATGAAATGACTGAAAGTACCTAAGAAAAAAAATAACTGTGTATGTTATCGATGATGATTATTTAGATGATCGCAATCTCAAAAAAACATTTTTGAAATAATGTAACATGATCAATATAAAAGCGTGCGCTTCATTTTTACGGCCCATATTTTGCATTCATTGGTTTTATACGTTTGCATAATAAAGTAGGAACGGGAAGATTAGATGAACTTTACCTCAAGCATCCAAGAACCAACGACTTTGCGCATGTAAGGCAAAATATCATCTTTGGTTGTAGAGACAAAATAGTCTCTCGGTTTGTCATCCTTTGACTCTAGAAACTTGAGTCGAACCATCACTTCAGGGTGGTGAAGTAACACAGGATCGAAGTAAGATTGAACGAGCGAATCATCAAAATCTCGGCGATGATCATTTCGCTCAGTCCTCATGAGCTCGTCGACCGTTGGTTCTGTGCAAAGTAGTTCTGCAAGTACAGGCACCTGAGGCTGACAACAAGGCAAATCACTCGGCGTGGCTTCTGCCACAGTGTCTAAAATCATTTGTGGTTGCATGTCGATTCACTTTTTTGTTCACTCACTTATTAGTTGACAAATGTTTGGAAACCGATATGAAAGTTTGAAACTTCCACCTGACAACTTAATTGATATTTTCCCCAAATTTAATTTTTGTCCATTACTTAACAACAAAGTCACTTTGAATTTTAATATATTTTTTGAGTGTGAAATAATAGTGAGAATGTAATTGTAATCAGGATTCGGATTATTTGCAGATTGTACTTGGAAGAGGGTCCATAAATATGAATGGATTTGATGAGAATTAATGGTGAAGGCACGCGTCGGCGGAGTGTGAGTGTGTAAATGCAAGTCCCTTTGGACTTGAGAGATTCAAAGGCAAAAGGAACGTTACACACGTCTGGAGTCTCAAGACGCTACTCAACAAGTGCGCTGAAGGCCTGCGACTTGAGAAGAAGCGAAGGCTGGCACGCGACTGAAAGTAATGCTGGCACACCATGAGTTCAAATATACGAATATACACTTTTTGTCGACATTTTTTCCTACTGGAATCAGCTGCCAGTAGTGTTGGAATATGTATGCTTCAGACTGTTAGGATGAGGAAAGGGGCTCATCCTGGACAACCTTTGCTGGTAACACATCATCAAGGAGCAGCAGACTTCAATTCTCCCCGTGGATACCGGCACAGAAGGCCAGGTGTTTCTTACTTTGGGGGAATCCAGTCCAGCCAACGGCCGTCAGTCCGGTACACTCGATTTTTCGTGTGTATACTTGCCCTTCTTGCTGTTTAGCTGTTATACATTTCAGTTTCAGGTCTCTGTACTCAAAGACTCAAATGTACTTCGATTCACCAGTGTACAGACATCCATGATCCATCCCTCTGCATGCATTTAATATCGGTCTGCGTACCTTTATCATGTACAGATGACTGCACGATCCTCTGATCCTGAAATGACGAATCCAAGGGACCTCAATTCAACTAACCAAACTACTAAACCTATTTTGCTTATTGAATGAGATCTTTCTATATAAAACGTTATGTAGCAAACGACGTTACGTTACGGAGTTAACGTAGCGCTAATGACATTTTCAGTATTGTTCACAAAGACCCGCACCGCTGAAATATAAATGCAACCAACACAACTACTAAAATGGTGCAGATGCAGATATTTTGATGAGATGCTGTTGTGAGGAGTTGCTTTCTCTCGAGGTGGAATACTCTAATTACATCATGTATTAGATTCCTCCTCATCTTCACTGTGTCACGTACATGCAAAATTCATGCATACTAACTCAATTTTGCAACAATTCCCAAAGTAAAGGATATATAGCACAAAAGCAAGGAAGAAAACAAAGCCAAACATTAAAAGTGAGTATAAAGTGGGTGTGCAAAATGATTAGTTTTAGTAGTTGGTTGGGCATGACAATGACAAGACACTCAAGACAGTAGTGCAGTGTGCAGTGCATAAAGAAGGACGGTAAAAGTCTTATAGAAAGACTGAAACTGTTTAGTTTGTATAGTGCTGTCCTATTAGTTGTCACAGCTCTGACGACAGCTCCATGGTCGTGCTCAGAAGTCGTCTTTTGTGCATGATGGGCCCTTAACTCTATGGGGTTCCTACCACACAGTGTTTCTCTCTACAGGCATGATGATGTGGAGGTGAGAGGAGCCCTGCTGAAAGTGACCACGTCACTGAAGGGGACCCTCACACCGAAAACCCGGGATTCCCTCACTCCAAGTCTCTTCGACTACCCCTTCTCATTATTACTGATTATGACAATTGATTTTTTGATAGGGTCGCTTTCGGGATCTCATGCAAGCTGGTTCCACAAACCGTTCCGGTTCCTCCTTCCAAAACATTCTCTTGAACTCTATGGACCAAAATACTTACATCATTTACACTACTGCACACTACACACTACTGAATTCCCGTATGTGTCACTAAATCCTCTGAGTATTATAAGAGTGACATAGGCATGCTTTTGCTCCTATATGCGCATTTCACGGTTAGACTTTCCATAACACTTTAGATTCATGTGTAGCACGAGACTGGCACACAACTTGGATCTGCAGATATCATCGGGCCCTTCGCTTGATAAGAAGAGGCTTGCTCCAGTCCCCCTCTCGCCAGGTGCACTTAGACAGGAACAGGACAGGAATACCTGAATATTTTCATACTTACTCATTTGAGCACGTGAGCAATAACCATAATTACATTGGAGTCATAGTCAAGCTCAGATCCTGTTTTTATAAGTACGCTCCCAATTTATCTTTATGTTTCTGACATTTATCATGCTTTTTTGACAATCAATTGAGTAAAAAATGAGTTGAATTTGAACTGTGAATTGAGTTTTGAGCCCCATTCCTTTTTGGCACAAAATCAGACAATCTTACAAGTTCACAGTCTAATTTTTTGTCTATAACGCGTAACGTCGACGTTGTATATAAATATATGTTGTTTGCTGTTACTTTGACACACCATACAAAATTCTCTACTTAGGCATACCAGAATTGCTGGTTCATAATATATGTATATAATTGGAAAAGTTCAAGTTTTTGTGCAATGAGTACATTGGCCTTCACATAAACAAAAGCCCAGAATTACTGAATTATCTGCGATAAACATGAAAAATTTGCTGATAGACGATGAAAATGGACAACAGCAGGAAACTGGACGGTGAATTAAGAAACATGAAAGAAACGACACGACCTACATACGTTCTTGGTATACATTCTCATATAAGGCACATTTTATTTGTTTGTTGTTGCTATCTGGAAAAATGACGAGAAACGGACAAGAGACAAGTAACGTCGTCGTCCATTTGGTACGTTCGGTTGCGGCTGCTCCAAAGTGTTCAACTTGTTTCCTTTCGATGAGGGCAGGAAGTCAGGGTAAGTTGATGGGCATTAGATAAAGTTTTCTAATCAAAATTCAGGTTCATTGCTGTGCACGTCAACACAAAACTGAGAAAAGGAAGAAGGCAGGGCGATTGCATAAAACTTTGGAGTCCGCACGAGTCGTTTGCAATATGTTCAATTGACAATTGGCTCATCGACGATTGCCGTCTTGAAACAACAGCCTAGGTGCTCTTCGTTCATAATTATCAAGGGCAATATGTTTTGCGACCATACTTTGTGGTGTACAGTAACATTATACAAATTCTTGTCTTTTTTGTCTATCAGTGCATAAGGAACATGCATGCCCACTCTAGTAAAAATGCAGGGAGTAACACATTACTATTATGGAAAGTGAGGATCATCTCCTAAATGAAACTTTTAGTTTTAAGAAACGAAAAAGTTTGGATGCTCAATGTGGTCACTGGTCACGGGTCACTATATATTCTGTATCGTTTTAGACATTTTCATACGGATGGAGTTTATCTAATATTTATTATGCAGCCGCTGTGGACAGTAATAACGAGACATTTCATAACATGTTGTATTGAAAAACATATCGGAAATGTGTCTTTAAAAGCTTAAGTTCACCCAACTGAACAGCAGGTAGCATAATAATTAGTCCTTGCAATACCTGTCTGCATGAATAGAAAAGGAGAACCAAACAGTGATAGTAAGTTTAACTAATGCATATATAGGTCCTTTCGAGTGCGAGCATCTAATTTTTGTGTATAGGAAGCATAGTATTAAGTTGATTTGCGGTGTTTGGGAGAGATAACTACGACTACGATACGACGTTACACGTTACTACTAGATCACTAGCTCATCTGCCTATGGTGGAATGGAATTACGTATTATATTATACCATAATATCCAGTTTTGTTGTTGTTCCTTGAATGTGATTATGTGAAATGAGACTGTGTATTAACCATGTGACGAAACCGAACTGGACAAGAGGTCTTCATGACCAGCACCCACCCGCTACATTTCTTTCCGGTTTCCAATTTGGTATGCTCATGCATACGATGCACATCGAAGTCTTATAGTTGCTTCCTTCCTTTTCTTCTCCAATAATGTATTATCCAACCAAAGAAGAATTGAAAAGTCTCTTGAAGAGATTAGAAATGGTATGTATACAAGTTTTGGGACCCACTCCGGTGCCCTTGACAGGGACGCAGACGTCTTACGGCCCTTTAAATTGTGTATCGGCATTCAAGGAAATATTACGAGATGAAGACGGAAGGGATCTTCTGTGTGCTATAAAGATTTAAAGCCCGACGGCCTAGACGTTTGGCCTAGACGTTTAGTAAAGAGTACACAGTACAGGTAGAGAGGAACCCGTAGCGGAGGAGGAAAAAGGACGGGTCGTCTCGTCTCGTCTTCTTAGAATTTGTAGTAGAACCAGCAGCAGTTGTAGTAAATAGTAGTAAGGGACTGCGTCTTTCATACTTGTAGTAGTAATAGTATGAGTGATTTTAAAGTTGCAAGATAATATAAGACATTGATGGTGGTTTGGTTTGGTTTGGTTCTGGTTCTACTACAGGAGAAGGTTTTCTTCTTGAGACGCGGTCGCTCATTCCTTTTCAGGACCGGAGTTTGTAAATCCCAACCAACTCCCTTCAAGCATTGTAAGAAGAGCACAATATTAGACCAGGTGTCATCACTTGGGACTTTTAAAGAGTAAGAAAGAAAAAAAGGAAAGGTAAAAGGACGGGATATGGAGAACAGCTAGCAGCTGGTCGATTTCGGATCTTAAACTTCTATCGTCCACTTCTTCGACAGCAACCTCTCACTTGATCAGATGCAGAATTGAAGAGTCTGGAAACAGAAGGAAACACTTTTCAGGGTTTAAAAGTCCAAGACTGGGACAAAAACAAGCAAGACATTGACCTTCTTCATGTACACACAAACCTGCTAAGCCCCACATGGTCTACCTATCTTTTCTACTTTGCTCTCCATTTCGTTTTCACTACTATTACGTACGCACTCACCTTTTGTACCTTCTTGTGCCTTAGCCTTAAAAGACTTTTGATAGAATAGTAGTGCTGAGCTAAAATTCACCTTCTGTCGGCTCAAGAAAACGATGAGATGGAAACAAACTCTAGTCCATTGCGCCATAGCCACTGCCGGTTCACAAAAACCTTCACCTCTTCCATTTCTTCTTCCTTCGATTGTCCAATGTAGAAGATACAAGGCTCTCGGCCGATGGGTCCAGTCCGTCCAGTGGTCAGTGGAGTCAATTGACTGTTTGTGTGTGCACTGTGCACACGGCTTCTGCGGGCACTTTACTTACTTCAGCATCATCGTTTCATCCACATCCGCTCCCCTTGTATCAAAAACTACCACAGACCACATTTTGAAGGTCCACTCTGAGCAACTGAAGTACGGCTCCTTCACATTAGCCAGATGTCATTCTCTTTTCGTTTATACTCTAAAGTCCATTATAGCGTTTTACTCACTGTGTGACTGGCTACTGATGCAAACTATCAAACTACAAAAGCGAGCTTTGGTCCTTCCCATGATCATCATCATTGCGTATAAGAAATTCATCCTCCTCCAGCAGCAGCTTTCCATATCTATCATAAATTGCTTCTTTCGATTCTTGACCTCTCTTCGCAACAGCCATGAGGTGCCCATTTGCAAGATGTCAAATCTTTAGCACGGTGGTGCACAGGGTCAGTCAACCTTCTGTGCTCCTATTACGTCCTCATTGTCCAGTTCGGTTTCGTCACATGGTTAATACACAGTCTCATTTCACATAATCACATTCAAGGAACAACAACAAAACTGGATATTATGGTATAATATAA
>JABASF010000652.1:0-34934 GCA_019776145.1 Harlomillsia oculata
TAGGAATTAGGAATTAGACGGATGAAGTGAATTAGGAATTAGGATTTAATTCACTTAGAAAAAAGGAATTGGAATTAGGATTTTGAATTAGCAAAGTCAAGGAATTTGCCAGCTCTGATAAAGTGGTGCTCAGATTGACTGAGCGGAACGAGTCTCGTTCTCCACGCCCGTTGCTTTCACAAGTTGTCTCTTCTGGATATTTTATGGGGAAACAATCGGTGAAGTGCAGTGTGCGTGTCAAAATCTCTCTCTAGGGCTCGTGTTCCCTGCCATGCCTACATGTCTTCTCCAACGTCTCTGATTGTGCAAAGACTAATTGAGATATAGGAGAAATCAGAGGAATCGACCATAGTTGAATTATGCACATATCCGTATCTCGCAAGAATCGGACTTCCCCTTCCCGGTTACAACTGTCAGAAGATTCAAGTCAAAGTCAACCATACAGACTTACGCATGAATAATATAAATGGGCAATTTCTTCAAAGTGTGACTTTCACTGTGAGTCTTCTGTCGTGGTAGTGGAAAGCTACTGATTAGCGTAGTGTATCATCCATAGTGGAATTACTCACATAGAAGCTATCGTAGTTAGCGAGTGAGTGAGACAAATTGTATTGACTACCAAAACTAGGACGAGAAATAACCAATTCTACACCCAATTACGTATCTATGTGTATGTTACGTAGAAATGTTACGAAAACGAAATGGTGGGAGATAAGATAGCACCGTTTTTCTGTCTTTTGGTTCTGGAAGGTGTTCCCGTGTTCCTGGGAGGATTTCTTCATAGACGCCTTCAACATATTGCATGAAATAAGTAATGGGAACAGTGGCGGTAGGAAAGGACATAAAGGGTAAGGCGTATGGAGGACGGTGCATGAAGATTTGTCACTGTAAGTGTAAGGTTATAAGGAGGCGGGATGGGGAAATGCATGGTCATGAAAAGGAGACGAGCTTCTCCAGTGACCATTCTTGAGACGGGACGTCGTGATGGGTTATAATGCTGGGAATTGAGGATCCATAATTCAGAGGAAAGAGGAAAGAAGGGAGTGGTCCCGTCCCAAGCCTCATATTTCATGGGAGTTCGCATAGACCCAAAATCACTTGGTGGATGTGCAAATAAAGCCATTGCCGAGGTGAAATTGATTGCCGTCTCTCCCTTCATCGTTTCGTTTGGAAGTTGCACACGTGCTCGGGACGACTTCCATGCAAATCCAAACGGTAATAAAAATACTTTCTCGTTTCTTTTTCCCTGTTGGTAGTACTAAAAGTGGTGAAAATTCTACATGGACACAGTAGAGTTTCTTTCGTATTTTTACACAGACACTTGAGTGACTTTTCCTTTTTCGCTTCTCTTTCAATCTTCCAATGTATAAATGACAAGAATTCCTTTTTCCTATACATTCAACTTCTTTCGCGTTCTTCAACGTGCGTCTTCTTATGTAAACCGAGAAGATACAATTTCGAGACAAGACTGCGGTTCATTTGGAATGCGAGTGAATCCTTCAGCACTGAACTGTGGGAACTTTCAGGATGAAGAGCAGATGAGACAGTGAAACTCTCTTTAATCTAATCTCGTCGCAGCACAATGGTTACGCAATCCTTTCACTCATCTTCATCTAACCAAAGGCAATCATTCTGCCTTGTATTGATTGGAAAGTGCTCTGTTGTACTATCTCTGATTCTTTCGCGTGCCCTTCCTCTGACAAGGTGTGATGTGGACGCTTCCAAGTGCGCCAATAAAGTATACTAGTACATAATAAAATAGAAACTTTCCGTCTATCACCAAAATACTCCTTTTTACTTCACTCCCATTATGCTATGACAAGTTGAATGGTCTTCTCTGCATGCACACAAAGGCAAAAGCTCATTTGACAGCACAGTGCGCTTGGTAAAAGGACTCTTTCAAGTCCGTGAACTCCCAATGCTTTGAACCACGAACCAATTGACTGAGAAAGGAAAAAAACCTATGCTTTCCCTTCAATCCTTCGGTTCTCCCTTTCATACTGTGCTCATAGGACAACCAATACATATTTGGACATCAAACTTTCCTTTGTACAGACTTTCTTTCTAGTAGCCATGGACCATTTGTAACAAAAGTGCATTCCGTATAATACAGTATAAAAGCGAAAATGCAGAAAGTGACTGCGGCAATATCCCTTGCATCACTGACAGTGCTGTTTGATTGCCTTTATTCACTCCGTTTGGAGGGAAGAGGTTGACATAAAACGACAAACTCAATTTGACCTTCAATCAACCTCCCTCTACTCCCATGTATCGTGTGTATTCGTTTTCATAGACGTTGAGAGGAAAACGATATTCCAGTTGAAAGCTCAATTTTTCATGCTAAAACTTTGTGTACATTTCTGAACTGTAAGGCACAAACGTAAACAAAATGTATTAGAAAACTAGAGCTTGATGGATAAATAAAGCTGGACAAAAAGTTAATGTACAACTCGTACACAGTCATTCATTTTGAATGACATTATGTCAACCTCAAGGCCAGAAGAGCGTCCCTTTTGAGTTGGTGGTTGTATGTGTAGGACGTATGCTAGCATATTTTATGCCATGTACTATTATAATTTTCAGATGAAAGTTGGGTGATGTCATTACATTCAAAGTGAAAGTAATAGTAGTGAGGAAGGAAGAAGATGAGACAGCCACAGGCTTGTTCAAGACATTCGGGAAATGACAGTCTTTCTTCTTCCCCATGTACAACTTTGTAAATCCAGCATTGTCTCTGTCGCATAAATTGGGGAAACAAAGTGTAAATCCATTTGCGGTCCCTCCTCTTTCTCTTTCTCTTTCTATTACTATGTATGATCTGTAGAAAGGGAAAAGGGGTCTTTTATACTTTCCTATAACTTATACACAGGACAGGAAACGAATGGATATTACACACTCTGTTGATTACATGGAAAAATGTAGAGCCCACAAGGGAAACGTATACAATATGTGAGCACGACAATTTTTCTAAGCATTCCTCATGTGTTGCAATCCACATAAAAAATGATATATTGCATTCATATTTGCAAACGACGACGACGATTGTAAAATTGTAATACGTATATATTTTTATTTCTGCTTTATGTACTACACACAACAGGGCCTACTGGCCCTGTGAACCTGTGATACATTTACATACGGAACGAACGCCCTGGTGTATTTATAATTACGAAACCGGCCCCAGTGCATTTAATATTTGTAAGGTCGACGAAGAGTTGAAGAAGGGAGTGGCTGAAGAACCTTCTCCAGATTTACAACTTGTCCCTGTGCTGTGACCCGTGGGCACACCGGAGGGAGTGAAACCGATTCCCGCCGTTGAAGGACGCGATAAAGAAGGACACAACACAGCACCCCCTGACCCAATCGAGGACTTGGGTACCGAAAGCATCGGGTTGGACGGTTCCGCTTCACGGCGTATGCTCACTTTGCTTACACCTAGTCTTGGAGATCGACGTGTGCGAAGCGACATGACAGTAAAGTAGACGTCCATAGTGGTTTGGCAGCACTTGGTGGTTGTTTACGTTATTAAATATACTTACCGCGTCAACAACGACCAAAGTGACGTCTTCTATGGACAACCTAGCAACGGTGTTCGATACAAAGGGGAAAAAGCTAGTCCCAAATTGTTGTAAGTATGTTTGTTAGAATGTATGTGCTAGCTAATAAGAATTCTGGATCAAAATCCCAGGAGATGTAGCACTTTTCAGTAGTAGCCTTGTGTTGGCCTTGTGTCGCCAAATCGCCTTAGTGTCACAAAATAGAAGGATTTTGACTGCATGAAATATTGATTTGAACATGCTCAACTTCCTGTATTGTTTTGGGAAACGTAAAGGACATTGTACATTAAATTTTTACCCAACAGTAAAAAACATCGAATAGTGAACAATAGTGAAAAGAGAAAGCGCAGTAGTTTACTTTGCTTTCACTTTGATGCGTAGTTCGTCATTATATTAAGTGCATTGTACTGTATATTAGAATGCTTTATTTTGTTTTGTATAGTTTCCAAGCAATATAGAATTACTCGGTCTGCAAAGCATCAATTTTTAATAATGTATGAGAAGCTCACTCAGAGTTTAGTTGCATATAGTCTAGTACACGACTGCTTTGAAGTCTCCAAGGAAAGAATTCGGAGTCGGGTAGGAGCAAAAGACGGCTTACATAGTTTGTTGGATAGGAAACCTAATCGCTGTACACGTTTGCTTGGAAGGAAAGGAGCATTTTGTCGTTTTCCTTCAATTAAATCGGCTTACATTCTGAAAAGCCAGGGAGCTGAGAGGAAAAAGACCAAAGCGTCCATACGAAGACCAGCAGGTGGTGGTGCAAGTGTAAACCGAGTTTACGAATTTCTTTTCAATTTCATCAAGCCTGGACAAAGACGATTGAACAAGTGTGCAAACAAGTCTCCAAATGATAAAAAGACAGAAAGTGGACATACCGACCGGAAAAAAGCAATCAATGACATAATGTTGATACAACAACCTTAGAAGAGGAGCGCTGTTTTGATTAAGCATGCTCGATATACGCTATAGGTCGCATCCGCATCCCATGGAAAGCAAAATGAAATCATGGGACTTTTAAATACACGCTTCACTTATTCCTCTTTTCCAAACAAAGCTAAAGCAAAGTGGTTTATTTAATTTTGAAATTGCGTACAAGTCCGAAGTCAGCACATAACCCCAGAAAGTCATTTTATATTTCCCTTTCTGAGCTCCTCAAAACAAAACCCCTCAAAACAAACGAAAGAGATGAGAGAAGACTTTTCCTGTGAAATGAAAAGCTAACTTGAACAAGTTAATGGAAAACGACTCAACTTTGATGACGAACGTGTTTGCATTGAAATACATAACACTCTTTTTTTGAATACACAACAAACTTTTTGTTTACACATTCCTTTACAAAAAATAAACTATTATGATTGAAATACACGTATATTCATGGTAGTTGTGTGAAATCGCGTGTACTCACTTTTATATCAAAAAATCGGATGAAAAAATGCATCTTTTATAATGTACCATTATATTTATAGTACATACATATTACAGACTGTAACAAAGTGTGCCCATCTTACAAGTATACTAGTTAGTTAGAGACGTTTAAAAGGAAATTATAATATATAGTATAAAAGAGACGAACGGAGGTAATCCATGTCCCTTGAGTGCACAGAGTGTCTCGAGGCAATGCAGCACAATGACAGAAGCATGAACACCGCTGTCATCTCAACAGCCACGGAATCAGCAAACGGTTCAAATTCCTTCAATTTTGTCAAGGGACAAAATTTGAGTCTTTGTGACTCTCCCATTGAAACAAAATGCAAAGTTCGTTCTCATGTTCATTCAAACTTTTTATACATGAACTGTCCCATTTGGATAAATTGACATTTTCACCCGAGTACCAAAACATTCGCTGTATATTGTCATAATAATATAATATTATGGAATCTATCAGCATGGAAACAATGCAGAGAGAAAGTGTGTGCGTGTGTAGCAAACAACCACAATCGATTCGAGACACAGCGAAACACCACATTCGCTTTCTCTTTCCTTATTGTAATCTGCAGGAAGAACTACTATCCAGTCTACACATAGCGTAGCGTAATACTGATACTCCTGTTTTCCTCATATATTTTACATATAGGAATCATTGTACACGACCAGAAAGCAAGTCTCTTCTTCTCTTTCCCTACGCTCTTGGCATACTTGCACGTGCCAATCCAAACATTGCCATTATCCAAACGAGCAGGTGGAGTGTAACTTTCGGCCAGCTATATTAAAGACTCAACCGCACTCAATTGGTTTCCCTGTTTCTTCAGTCTACGGTTCTTTTGTTACTTTTTGATTAGTGTACAGTATATTCATATTATACTTTTAGGAACTGTTCCATTTGGCTATAGGATAATATACTAATCACAATAAACTGCAAACTACGGACAACGAGCTAGCCCCACCAGAACGCTTTGTTGGACTTTACTGTTTCGCCTCAAAACATATTAGTATCATCATAGGGAACATGACAGATGAATGGTGCAGTCATATCGTCACATGTCAACAGGTCCCATCAAAGCAACAGCATATCATAAATCATAACACAATAGAATCTCGTTGAGATTGCCCTTCTATTTCTACTGTCTCCAAATAACCATTAGTGTTTTAGTACAGACACTGCGTTGATTATTATTACATCATAATTTATTATCCCGAAAAGTTTGTTTCCTCAAACTGTTCATTTCAGGTCAAGCGTGAAAAGTAACAGAATTAAGAAAAATCATTGATTCACTACCAAAAAAATTGTGAATCAATACTTGGTTTAGTGCTGAGGTGACATTCATTACTCATCCGTGTCGTGTGCAAAAAAATTTGATACGTCAAACTAAATGTACCTACAGTACTATGTATTTCAGTATTATATTGCGAATGTTAATGTAAAACTAAAACATGTTTAGAACGATATTGCTCATATTCGCACAGAATGTATTGTTACATTCCACAGAATAGCATAGAAGTATAGTGTTAAAACTAGGGAAATGACAATAGTATTTATGATGACGTCGACAAGTGACAGGAATATAGGACACCGGAGGCCAAAAGGGATTCTGCAATAGCATTATCATCCAACCGAAGGAGACGACCGGAGTGGAGGACGAAAATCCCTTTCATTCATATTCATTAAGTCATAAATCCCTACTCTGACGACATGAGAACAAAGGGGAAATATTCATCACTATGGGTTGTGCCAAAGTCGTCGTAGTACATACTTTAGTGGCGGGAACCGATTAGTCGTGATTAAGACAGAGTTTTAATCACTACTTAATCACGAATACTTGGACTTGCGTTGTTCAGCAGTATTATACAAGGGAAATATAGGAAGAAGTGTCTTCATTTGACTGGGGAAAGCTAAACAGTACATTTGTCTCTTCTCGGAACAGTTGAAGTCCTTGTGCCGCATAATCCAAGGATAATTAAGAAAAACGTTTTCGTTTTTAGTCTTCACTTTACTCCGAGTCTGAGGATGAAGAAAGACGTAAGGAAGAGTTAAAAGGAAAAGAAGGTCTAGCCAATTTGACTCCCAACAGGCCGCTTTTGCTTTCCTCCGTCGAGGTTAGAGGAAAAGATGAGTATATGTTGAATGGAAAGTTGTCGGACAACTTTCTTCCAGGCCAAAACATGTTTGGAGTATATAAGTAGGGGAGTGTGCTGTTGTGTTCTTGAACAAGTGCTAATGTGCATCATCATACAACGTGGGAGACAAACACAGACGGCTGGGGCCATTCGCCATTTCACACATTTGCATGGACTTCGCTCTTTGCCCAGTGGGACGTAAACTTCTTCAAGAGTGCTTCAGAGGAGGGCAAAGTGAGGCTTAATTTCAATTTAGTACACCTCTTATCATAGGCCTCGGGTAAAAGGAGTCGGTCTTTGGTATGATCCAATTAGCTCAAAAGCGCCTCTTTTCTTGCGCTTTAATTACGTCGTTTTCTTGTTCCCTCACACTGCACTTACACATGTTCTGTTTTGTTGCTAATTTCCTATACGTGCATATACTACAAAGATGCGTACCAAATTATAATATCATAACCATACCAAGTTTCTGCATTTAACTTGAACCTTTCTCATTTTCCACAAAGGATGCTAACAAAGATTAATAAAGGAAACCACTGCAATGTTAGTGCAGCCTAAACAACAAATATAGGTAGAAGTATTATGTATAACTAACAAAGCTTGGTTCCGAGATTCTGCAGGTCAAAATGCTAAGACTGGGGACGGGAACGGAAATGGAAATGGAAGCGGGACCCAAATAATATAGTACTATGTACTACGGTGATTCTGTGTTGAGTTCAGTTGCTGAGGAGCTCAAAGTTTTTGAGTCGTCTGAAGAATAGAAGGGTTTTCATTTCTGGCAGCACTTAATAGAAGGGGAAAACCTTTTAGTCGACACTTTCTCCATCTCCTTCTATTTGCGTGAAGTGTAAATGGGCGTTGTAGACTTGTGGTCGAGGTGAAGAACAATGAATAAAATATGGGAGACTGTGAAGCATGATGACGTTTCCACGCACATAGACGACAGGAAGGAGTTTGTCACTCACTGCTGAGTGAATGGAAGAGAAAGAGACGAGTTTATAAAGTACTCGTGGACCGTAACAAAAAAAGGGAAAGCAAGAGCCCTCCCGCCAACTGATGAGTGGCACTTGCATGCTCCTCTTTAGTGCATATATGGAGAATATGGACCCAAAAAGAGCCAATGGTCCTACACATTAATGGCTCAAGCAAATGGGTGCAGGTAATGCGACCCCATTATGGTTCTCCTCTTGGGACATCCAAGGACTTTGGGACAGGTCTTACCAAGAGACATTTACATAGGCTTTTCACCTCATTGCGTGCGCTTCACTAAAGTAGGACAAGTTTCCATCACGTGCGGAGGAGGAAGCCAAGCTACGGCTTTTTCCTCCAGGTAAACTCTACCAAAAAAATGGCATATATTTTCTTGGCACACCAATACAATCCCCTGTTGAGACATCGACAAGGCGGTTTTGCTTATCGACGTGTTGCTCCTTTTTTGCAAACCTTGTGGAAAAGTGGAGGACCAGCCTCGGACTGAGAGTACCGACGTAAACTCGTAAACAAACTCCTATATACCGAAGAAAATGCGGCGTCTTGCTGCAATGTAACATGAATTGCCTTTTTCAGTTTGCATGTCAAGAGACAAGTCGTGTCTTGACATGCAGAAATGGATACAAATGACTGGACCACGCCTACCTCTTTCCATTAAAAGGGTCAGCAAGACCTAGAAAGCTTGATCAATTCTTGACGCAACCATGTTAACAGTTATACCAGTTACAAAGCCACACTTCTCCTAGTCGTCGTCATATATATATATAGTGTGTCGATCCTTCATTCTTCCTTCTCGTTTTTTGGAATTCATCGTTTTGGCCTGACGGAGCTAAACTGCAGGACGAATGAGAGAACCAATTGCCATTCGCACTGTTCTTTGATATGTACTGCACAAAAGATGAGAAATGACACTGTCAATTTTATCAATCGTGTTTCTCTCGACTACTATGAGAGAAAGTTGGTATGACATTTGAATTTAAATGTGTTGCTTTTTTATGCAGACTCTACTGCTTACTGCTTTCATATGTATGATAACTATAAGAAAAGTAAACTGAAACTGGTAATAGACTAGTAATGAATACAAGAAGTTGCTGAGATTGCAGAACAGCATATGCAAACGAGGGCAAGACATGAAAAACGATAGGACTTCATTTCCCAAAGGACGTGAACATTTCCTTCGTCTTTTTTTGGTGACTACTGCGACATTTAACGAGTCTCTTTCAATTCATCTGGTCTTTCAGAGCGACAGACGCTTATCTAATATCCTCGTTCCAAGTTTTGGACACATGATCGATGCAGCTCGTTCAAACCAGGAAATTCGTCAAGTCGTTTGCTTTTGCTCTCTTGCTTTCGTCTCATTTTCATCCCGATGACTGTCAACTCTGTTATTCCATTTTCCATAGCTTCGTGTTCATTCAATACCCTGCAGGCATCTAATGCTTGTTTTCTCTGTCTTGTAAGCTCAATTGCGAATTCCATGTACTTTGCAAACGAGAATAAATTGCGCAACTAATTTGACCCCAGTTTTGCATCAAATCCGTATAAGAATCATAGTGATTTTTTTTAGAAATTTTCGCATTTCCTACTAAAGTTGAATCTCGTTAAAATTGTAAGTATTCTATAGTTGTTCAAGTGGGAGCAGGCAACTTAGCAATTGAGAATCTATGCAGTCTATACGTATAAGAGAAAGCAAGAGAAACCCAGAATTATCGTATCATACAGGAGGCACCACACGAGTAATGTAGGCTTTCCACTTTGTTGAACTTCATGCATCCAGAAATTAACCCGAAAGAATAAAAAAAGAATAAATAACATGGAATTCTCTGTATTCATTGTCATATCATCATCACAAATAAAATGAGAATGGACATAAATCGTGCTGAATATTATATACCATAATAATTCCGAAACTGTTCCCTTGAGGAATTTATATTATGGAAATTATGCAAACCAGCGACCATAAATGTGCCAATAAAGGAATCAACACTTATCATAAGTGGTTGCAGAATACGAGACCATTTGGCTTTATGACTTCCTGGATGGGATTTCTTGTCGCTGGGAATTAAGTCTTGTGAACGTCTCATTGCTTGCTTGTAGACTTGTAGCTTGTGAGAGAGGAGGAGATTAGCGCACCAAAACAAGAGTAAATAAAATGAAAGCTTACCTGGGAAGCAAACGAAGAAGACAACAAATAGGACGACATTTGTCTTCATGGTTGTTTTCAAAGGGAATGTTAGTAATTGAAAACGCTGCAACCGGTTTCGCACTCTCGGTCAGTGCAATTTGTATATGGAAAAGTTGTTTTTCTCCGAAGACTTCACAAAGGCGTTCGCTCAAAGGTTTCTTGGTTCAAAGTCTGAAGAGGAATGGCTCTTCGATTTTAGCGTAACGAGTTGCGAATCTAAAGTCCAAAACTGGAACCAAATGAGACTGCACACACACACAATTGTTTGTCCAGTAGAACAAGTCGAATTTCTTTCTCAAGTCACGTCGACCGGCACTCTTACTTTGTCCTCCTCCTGGCCTTGTTTTTCTGTCTGAAGTTACGGAAACAGAGAAGGAAACCTAAATTCACCAAAAACGCATATTTCAAAATTTAGCACTATGGACAAACAATGGACTGCTGGACAAGGTGCCCCTACAATATAACAAATGCTCTCTTTCTGTCTCACAATTTTACCAACTTTTCTCTCGCTTTCTCAACGTTTGGCGGGTTCGTCGTAAAGAGAAGACTTCGTGTGAAAACTCCGCTTTCACATTCACATACCTTTCATACTATACAACGGTTTTCTCTACAAAACTAACGAATGAGAAAGTGTGAAAGACATTGTGAGAATACGTGGTTGTTTGTGTTCAAGAACTCATATCACATATCACTTTCTCGTAGCATTCTGAATGCCTTTATGAGTAGCAATTAATTAGGGGCACAGTCCGCACCACCTTTTCTGACTGTCTCAGCGCAAACCTTAGCAAATTGGACGGATCGAAGGAACCACCTACTGTTTTTATTAAAGCAATTTATCTTTTGTGACGACGACGCTTTTTTGCGGAACCCTATTCATTTCCGATGTAATTTATCCACTGTTCTTAATTATATTTAAATCCCTCGTATTTTTGTGCCGTAATAAATGAGTTCTAAGAATTCTTAGATTTTTTTCTCGAAAAGTCTACTACGACGAATTTAGGAAACATAGCTATATGTCTTGGGATGGTTGGAACATCCCACCATCTATATATATTCCATTACAAAATGAAAAGCTGAACGGAATGCTTTGCACAAAATTGAGAATTCATTGAGGGATCCTTCTTTTGCAGGTAGAAACGAAAAGAAGGAAGAATGCAGATGCAGAATGCAGACGGCCATGTTCTGTTATGTGCGGAACGTTCCACCATAGTACAGTTAGATGTTTGGCTGAGCGCAAAACTTTTATTGACGTTGCCCCATTTAATTTAGGAAAAGATGAGAGTTGGGGTGTTAAAGGAGGCAAAAGGCGAATATGGGCTACATATCTGAATGATCGTCAGCCCAGGTGCATTTGTACGCTTCTCTCGGCTCAAGAGTGAAGCCTTAAAAAAAAGTTTCGAGTGCATAAGTAAAGAGGAAAAATTCTGTAAAGCCGTCGCTTTCTCCTCAACGTCTCTTGAGAATTTTGAAGGAGCCGAAAGAATATGAAACGACTGCATGAAGAACAAAAGCTGGGAGAGAAAAGTGCTTCTTCTTGTTCTCTAGGTCAACATGAAAGCACAGCAGCTGGTTTTCTGGCTTGATTCCACAGTCGACAGCAGATTTATCGATAACAAACTGTGACCAAGGGAATTATTAGGAAACGTGACCACAATTGACGCCGCGTGCTGTGGAATGGACGTTCCAATCAGTCTTCATGCAAATTGTTTCTCCACAGCAATGTTAGTTCAAAAGTAGTCATCAGTAGCTCTGACTCACTTGGCATGTTTTTAGCCCAGAAATCAATCCTTTCTCCCTTCACCAGCTGTGACGTGAAACCAGATGTCAACTTGGCATGATGACAAGTGACGCTCCTGTCACCACAGTCTATCATTCTTTCTTGTCACTTTCTTCTAGCTTGACATGTTGTATCTTGTATATACTAGTGAAACTCGTCTACCAGACATGATTTGATAACATGCAGAAACAAAATGTCAGCTCACAACTCCCCAGATGTTTTCCATATATGCTTACATGTAATAAATAATAGTACTACCAGAAATATACAATGTACATGTACAAATTCATTCTGATTACTTCTGCTTCCAAAACCTCCATTCTTTTTATATAAATTTTCTCTAGTATTATTCATTCCCGTATCATTTAATTCAAAAGCGAGATCACTGTCATTTAAGTTTATGTTACTGTGCATGACACGGTGCGCTGTGTTATATTTTTTTCAGATATTTACAAGAAAGAAAAAAATCCAGTACTCAATAATAAAAGGAAGATTTTTTCTACTGTACCGCGCAATTCCATTGGGTTCATCGACACAATATTCTTTCCCTACATTCGAAGTTCCATCGGTCTGATTCCATTTCATTTAGGTTTTTGGAGTATCTGCACAGTGAAACTTCAACCCTTCTTCCTGCACTCAAGACTGAATAAAAGGAATGAATGAGAGTGAACAAGAATCTTGCCCAAAAGAGTTCAAATTTGAATCTTCACAGGAAATTAACTTTCTTTTAGACAAAAATGACAACTGTGTGGTTGGGGTCCTATGTCCTTTTCATCAGTAAAATCCATTAGGAGGGAGATGCTGTAGAAACTTTCATTTTTACTAACTTTGACAAGTGATATAAATTTGATTGTTTACAAAGCCTTGAAAATTTTATTCTTCAATGGTCGAAGAGTAATGATTTTCTATTTTGCTTCCTGCGTAAATGACTATTGTAAAATGAAGCTTACGTATGTAATAAATAGTACAACATACTCAATTCGAACAATTCATCTTGTTGATATAGTGCCCATGCCACAATGAAGACACAAACGCACCTGAAATCCCGCACAGTACCAATTTATTGCACGTTTCTCCAAATTCGCCTCCAATTCTTAGAGTCGAAACCTCATCCATTCAATTACTTTCCATTTCATTGATAACTCCGCTAAATTGCACTTAATTGCATTCCATTACACAAAAGGAAATGGGTTGGCCATAAAATTTTCTACTTCAGTTCATATTCTTATTGTGTTAGACTGGAAGATGTTGAAAAGATTAATTTTTCTTAGGGGGAGTAACGCTTACACTCACGCCAAAAGTATTACAATATACTATAGTACAATATACTGAAAGTACTTGACTTTAATAGCTTTCCAGATCCAACAGACGAGGATTTTTAAACCTCGAAAAATGTTTTGCTAACTCGTACGAAAAAACGTCATAAATACAACTGCAAGCATTGAAACCAATGCGCGAATGTTGAAATTCTTGGAATACTTGAAATGTTTCTAAACTTATTAAGAATAAAATTTAAGAACTTATTAGCAAAAATTACGAACCAAATTTTGTTTTCCTCGTGATCCGTTTCACTTGTCATCGTTTGTATTTAGAAACTTTTAGGGAAATTTTATATTTCCCGAAAACAGACAATGAGTGACTCTTATGGTAGAAGGAGCATGATATGAACTTATTTTAACACTTTTCTCTACGGTGTGTACATTGCGTCGAGAAAGTTTTTCACAATAAAGCCGGAGATGAGAAATATATGATGCAATTGTAGATTACATGAAGAATGGAAATAGTATTAGTTACTTCTTAGGTCGGATTTAGTTGACGATGGGACATGGGAATCAGTTATCGTGTGTGACTTTGAAAAGAGAATGAACGTTGGAGAAAGAGAGAGAAAGTTAGCCGTATGACTCGAAGGAAGCTTCTCTCTGGAATGAGACGACGAGTTGGCTGTGAGCGGCATTTTGTAGACTGTGCACGTTATGTGATCGGGAAGTTTTTGGTGCGGTGGTGCTCTCGCTTTTCCTTGATACGATGAATGTGTGAGACGTACAGGAGTACGTAGAGTTCACTTTCTCCGTTCATAGAAAGTCCTGAATCCTTCATCTTCCTTGTCCTGCGATGTATTTGTTATGGACCAAGATTTGGTGGTGGTGCAAGGGTAATGATGAGTCTGTGGTTTCTTGCTTGGAGTGAAGGGATGAGACATGAGACGAGAGCTGGTGAGTTTTGTAAAAAGATGTACGGTGTTGTGCGGATCTGTAGCAAGAGGATCGGAAGAAGCCAACAGCATTGAACCGGAACCCGAAAAAGCAATAGGGCGCTACGTAACGCACTAACATATCACATCTTCCTAGTCTAACATAACAACGGTGGCGGCGGAACAAAGTCCTACTAAATAGTAATAGAGATGAAAGAGAGAGTCTTAGTTGTAAACCTCATAAAGTGGACAGAGGACGAGTGGATCAGGGAGACGAGGACGAAGGATGCTGCGGCACTGTAAAGTTGAGGCTCAAAACGAGAAAAAGAGAGGGAAATCAGTGTATAGTGATTTTCTTTGTGCGCTTTCGCTTTCCTTTTCCGTGGTTGAGGATGTGCACAAAGTATTACAAAGCCGGTGAGAGAGACAGAGGACGTGGACGTGCATTGGAGCCTTGATCCTCTTTTTGCTTCGGTGGTGGGATGATGCACCGCCGTTCCCCATTTGTCCAAGGTGGCTTGAGCTGGCTAAAAACGCTTTCATGCTCTTCTCGCCCAAAGCCTCTTTGCTCACTGCGGACCAGATGATGGAACTCTGAAGGCGGATTTCCCTCGCCACTACACATTTTCCCATTCATGTCCCACATTCCCCTCGCATGACAAAGGTCCTCACATCCTAAGCACATAGCTCGCGGCTTCCTATTCCCCCGTCCATCCGTGTACACGTCGCTTTCCAAACATCAACATCGATGCAAATACGACTCGTCGCTCTTCTCAAAGTCTGTTTCTTTCTCAACCTAAATTGCCGAATATCACTACGAGAAACACATCGGTTTCTTCATCTCGTTCCTTTCCTTTCCTCAAATTCCGCATTTTTGCATACACAACAATAACTAAGCCACCACCACCGCCGGCACGTCACCCAACACACTTTATTCTCCATTTTCAAGTACTATATGTGTCCTATGTGGACTACAATCAAACTCAAATCCTCCAAAACTTCTTTACCTGACCTCATCGTCACCACTCTTGAAAGTATGTCAACTGCATATGAAGAAACGACACGATTCACCGAACGCACTATGACACTTGGCATCCACAGTATTCTTTCATTCATTCTCACTTTTAAGAGTTCAAACGTCAAACCTGAAACGAAATGCTAAAGCTATCAAAATCGTACTGTACCTCACAATCTCAATAATAAAAGTGTACTTCAAGAAGTCCGTATGCTCTATCAACATCAACATAAAGCAATTTTGGAACTCAGAAATCATTTTTCTAGGCTATGTATGACGCACCGAAATTGTATTCAACAAAAATCAATTCACATTATGAACATTATTCCAAAAAATAAAGGGTTCGTGTATTAAAAATATGTAAGTAACATCGAAGTTTTTCAGGAGTCTCTATTATTAAGGCATGTACCTAAAAATTAAAGGTGAAAGCAACAGAATGAGAAGCAGCTCCAAGTTGTGACTCCCTATTAAATTCGAATACTACTCAAATTTCCAACATATAAAACACTTTCGCAATTATTGCTTTCATCATACAGAGGCCGACCTTTGGAAATCCCGAGGCGGGACCCATCTGGAGAGAAAGCATTCAAACATTACAACCCATACAAGTCGGTTGCACTTTCTCTCTCAGAGCCTCTGAGTCAGAGGACATGAAACTGACTGCCGTCGCGAGTCCGATAACAGACTGTGGCATAGTTGCATAAGATGCATGAATTGAAAACTTCAGACAAATACGATCTGCAAAGAAGAAAATAATGCAAAAATATTTTTGTTTCTCGACCAGGAATTAAACTGTTTCTTTATACGCTAACGACGTTGGCAACACGCCCATGAAATGCATTTGTCTATATAATATGTCAATATATGTAATTTCTATGGAAATAAATTTTAAGGTCTGAACTAGTTCAAAATTTAACTATATTTTATTTCAGAATTGAGTATTGTCATCACTTTTTTTTAAAAAGTACAGAGAAAATGAGTTCATTTTTATAATATTAGTAAACAAGACCGTTTCTGTGTTGTTGCAAGAGTTACCGTTTGTTTAAATGATCCAAAAAATGCAATTACGTAATGAAATTCCTGGATATTTTTTAATTGTGTAAATACTTCCAACAAATATAATTCACGTACATTTATATTATATAGTCATAAAGTATTTCTAAAATTAAAGTTATTATAATATTAAAGAAGTGTTGTAATTTTTGAAGAGGTTATTTTAATGTATAATATTATTAATATGCTATAAATCTAGCAATGCTTACAACATATTGTGTAATTTAACTTTTAATTATATGTATCATAGTTGCGCTATTGTGACGTTTAAGTACGGTAATATATTGTCTAGCTATTTTATTTTTTGTTCGAATCGTATCCAATGTCAATGTCAACACATGAACCAATGATCAGTAATGTTTATTAGATAATAATTAATACAATCTAGAAATTCAACTGCTCAAAATGGTTTAATATCAATTGAGAATACAGAAATTTGAGATGTAAAATCCTACTACATTTTGATAATGTACCTTTTTTAATTTACAAGTGAAATAAGTATATTTATGTAAAATACCCTTAAGAAAGAATTACTTTAAGCTTAAAGAACTTTAATTTTACCATTGACGTTTCCACAACAAAAAGTGTATACTTCAAGTTCCATAAAAGGAAAGGAGAGTGAAGGAAAATTGAAAGTCAACCTTCAAACGGTAATGGAATGCCAAATTTAATGTACATGTACTACTCGGGTTGAGGTTTCCCTTCATTAATCTCTAGTAAACTAAATAAAGGGGAAACATAATCCTACAAGGGCATTAATTTAATCCACTGACCATACACATAAATACAGTAACTTGTTTGTTTGAAGACAAAATTGCTATAAATAGAAAACAAAATTCATCTTGTTTGAATATGCCAGAAGCAATAACGTTTTAGTTTTACAGTGTAATGTATAGTAGTATAGTTATAGTAGTTTAAACACTCTTACACATTGCGGTAATCTTTTACGTGAATGAATCCTTTTCGACTGGAAACCCTGTGACAGTTCCCAAATTTAACTTTACACTTTATAATTATACTTAAATATCAACATTTATCACTCAATTTGTTAAACTGTACTGAAGTAATTAATTTTACTTGTTTCCTTGTTATTACGCTGATACACCAAATGGAATTTTCTAGATGTTTTTAGTTTTTTAAATTTTTTCCCATTTAATTAGTTTCTGAAAAACTGTGAGTGACAATGTGAATATGAGATGAAAAGCACCTCTGGGGTCGGAGTGCCTTTTACCTCATTTTTATTATCATTCCATATTACAAAACGTTTCAAGTAATTTGTTGGTTTTTGTAAATGTCCTACCCGTTGTACTCTCAGGAAGAAAATTTGTGTGTGAATGACACAAAATGACTTTAAATGGATTACAACAGTACTACTAACTTGCTTGATTTTTTTAAAACCATTCATTCAATAGGGTTCTAAATGTGAAATTCACTAATGAATGTAATGAATGACACTTCTTGTAGGATTCTTTTATATAATATCATAGTAGTTTATAATATGTGTGCACAAATATGTTTCAGTTGCTTTTGTGATAGCCGGAATTTTTATATACAGTCCGTGGAAGTTTGCAGCCTTCGTTTGACATTTTGGCGTACATTGAAGTTAAAAGGCTCATTTTACATACACAACAACGATGACAAAAAATACACATGAAGAATAGGAGATGAGACGCATTTAACAATTTTCATGCGAAATTTCACTTTGTATATTGAAAATTGAAGTAACATTTTTATAAGTTTATTATAGTCATAGTAGATTTTATAATATGTCTCGTGGTGCAGACTGTATTCTTATTTACATTCTTTTTCGAATTTAAATTTTGTTCCATTAATAAAACCGAATCAACATTTATGATTAATTTATTGTTCTTAATCATCACTTTCTGTAGATGAGACATTACAAACACAGAAAGCAATACAGGCAATAAACCCTAACGTTCCATAGTAACTAACATTTAATGTACACCTTTTGTAACCAAATTGCTTGAGTACGGTTTTCTAAACAAAATTCCAAGTAAAAACTCAACTAATACTCACAGTAATGCTTGAAGAGCTCTATAGGAGAGAAAGTGTTTAGAAAGGTGACAATCTTTATTTTTTATGTCAACTATGCTTTGTTAAGAATGGGGAGCAGGAAAGTTTTAGTACGATTTCAAATGAAGTCTTAGTTTCCCCTTATTTAAGTAAATCCAATTAATGTATCACAATTTTACGTAGGAATCACAAAAAGGGCTTTTTATCCTTCTTTAATGCTAAAGTTTCCACAATTACTATCTTACATGGTATTACGACCTGAAATCTACAGTAGGTTGAAATTGATGCATGCAGACATTTATATAATTCCCTAAAATAATTTTAATTAATATGAGTTGTCAAATTTTTTGCAATCACTTGCAAACTCTAATTTTTCAATAATAATGGTAGGAATTAATTAATTTGTATTTTTCTCTATGTTTCTTTCTCCTTCAGATTAATTCACACTGCAGTGTATAATTTAAGCAGTTGTGTTTTTAAATTTTGAAGAAAGAAATTCGTCATGTTGATTTGCTATACTACAGTACTATCAAGCTAAACCTTTGTGGTACTTCTTATAGTTAATTTAGTCCATTAATTAATAATTTTGTATAATATTACATTGATGTGATGAGTGATTCTTGCATTATTGTCACCAAAAGGCGCCCCTCAAATGGGGCACGTTGGGTCCTCTCAGATTTATTTTCTTTGGACTATTAGTCACCTTTTGGGTAGACTCCGTGTAATATTAATAATTGCATTAAGTATATTACAGGGAATGTTAGGGACGCGAGGCAACATTACAATTCGATTTGTCCGCAAATATTGTCCATTGTTCTAAAATGAATGAATAAACGTTTTTTCTCGTTTTATTCTTCTTCGTCGTGTTCTCTTCCTTCTAAAACTCTAAATCCTTTTGAAAATCCATATTCTTTTTATTTAGTAATGTAGTAATTTACCTGTTTAACAACGACAGTAACGGTTCCTATCAATGATAGAATAACGTTGATTCTAATATTGTCAACATTTAAAGTACGCTCAGTGAACGTTGATGAGTTTGACGACGGTTTTTATGATTTTTTTTCTCAATAACATTGTATGCATTTTTTAAAATGGAGAATGTACGTATTATATATAGTAACAGGAAGAAGAAAAGGAGATTAATTTTGGTAGAGTTAGTTGCTATCTTGTAATTGTAATACGTTTTTTTACCGCATATGTCTCTTCACAGATAAATGATCTAAATTCTATGTATAGGAGGAGAAAAATCAGTTTACACCGCAACCACAGAAGTCAATGTCATGTCATATTTCATATTTTTCTGTTTTGGTGAAGTGATGTTATTAGTAGTTATATTTGACATGGTACGTATCAAAGCAAAAACGATTTCAAAGAGACTGTAATTTGCTTGGTATGAGTGATGTGGTTTTGAGTGCGTGTTCCTATATTTAGACATCATTCGGATCCTGGATGACATCTCCTCCGGTACCCCAAATTCCAAGCTGGCTTGTCTCCAATGGCTCAGAATGCCAGACGCCCCCGTTTTCGTTCATTTCTTCACTTGTAGTACCTGGACAAAAGAGTTTGAACAACGGATTTTTAAAAAGTGAATTATATTATAAAACCTCGTTAATTTTTAAAAGCACTATGGATCAGTGTTCGCAGTGTGCCAAATCATGCATTCTAAGAAACCCTTTTGAAAAATGTTATGTAAGATTGTTCATTGTAAAGTGCTTAAGAAATTGGGGAGACGGAAATTCGAGCTCAAGTTCTTTGTAAAAGAAGGAAGATAATATCATTTCATGCATCCCCGTCATGATCGTTATTCTTGTGAAAGCAAACTTAGTTACTAGATTTTAATAACCCGGATTAGAATCGTTCTAACATCTATAAGATCCATGTAACTGAAACTAATCCCAAGTGTATGATATCGTATTCCACACTATTACGAAGTTTTGTCCAGAGTTTTCGTGCATTTCTGTCATACTAGACTTGTACGTTGTGAATAGGGTTTTAAAGTTTTGTCTGGATTTCCATAAGAAAAAGAAAGACAGGGACGCTTTTATGTATTGTCATGACGTGCTTGTTGTGAACGTGTCACGCACACAAAATCCCTCAAAAGCATCTCAACATCATATCATTATCCAAGAACTTTGCCTGTCTCATGTCTCCATAAAAGAAACATAGCAACAAATGAAACACTATATAATGGAACTGGAGGCCTAGGAGAGCAAACATTTTCTTTCTTGGCGGTGAATATACTTTTCGTCTTTCATTTTGCCTTATATTGAGATGTTCGCTTAGTAATGGTGCTTTGTTAACACACCGTTTTCCAGAGTGCGTTTAGAGGAGAATATAATAAATGTGACATTTTGGCAAGTTGTCGAGATTTAGGTTTTTTGGGGTGCAAACGAAAAGAAATGATAGAATAGTATAGTATAGTAGTCGAAGAAGTGTGCCAGTGCCATCGTGCCATGCCATCATCGTCATCTGAGAAATGCGAAGTAGTGTGCTGAAGGCAACAGTTGCATTGTCAAGAAATATTTAAGAATGGGTGGAAAGTGTCCCTTGGCACGCGACATTGCTTCTTCCTCTCATTTATGATTTCCATCGTCTTTCTTCCTTTCTTTCTTTTCAAGTGACGTCACAGAACCTTTTTTCTATTTTTAGAATTCTCCTGCCTTTCCAAAATCCCACTTTCATGACTACCAACAATTCCTGGGGTAGTGATGTGATGGGCCAATGGCCGTAGCAAATGTTTCTTAGTGGATCCGAATCCAAACAGAACGATAATATATATATATATAAAGTATAGGTAAAAGTATTCATCACCGTAGCTTTAGTTTTGGAGTCTGAGTCTCACTCTCACTCTCTCTCCAACCAGTGTCTTTTGTGAGATACACAAAGTAAAGGAAAAACTGGAACGAACATTCTTTCTGTTTCTAGAAACACTTTTCCTCTGAGCTTAGCTGTCTGAAGAGAACAACTTTGTCTCCTTGCGGATTACTAAAGGAGATGAGTTGCTCCGTTCCTTGTGACTGGAGCCAAAGCTCACCAGCCACAACGGAACTCGCTCTTCTCTTGCAAAGTTTGTCTTTTGAATCAAATCTCAACTGTTCCTGTTAACGTCGCATATATTGCCCTCCTTTTGTTCATTTCTCACGCTCCTTTTCATGCAATTTCCCTTTCTCTCTTCCACACTCTCAGTCTCTGTCTTTCTCTCTTTCTGTCTCCTGCTAACTCCTTTCAAACTCAACACAACCTTTTGCACTGCCTGTGCAATCAACTGCACGGTTTGTCACTGTTACCTGCTGCTCTGTTCCTTTCCCTACAGAATGAAATCCTTGGAAAGAAGGTTTTCTATGATGACGCTAACCTAAGTTGTCTCTAAAGATTCTATTTTGGACACGTTCACACTCTGGCAGTATAATGAACATTCTAGGTAATATATAGGGCTGAGCGAAACGTTTGCTTTTATTATTCCGACTCCTGTTCGTTTAACATCATTCAAAATCCGTATACTGGTTTAGTAGAATTACATTCAAATTCCAAATCCTCTTTTCATTTAGCCTGCTTTCTCTTTCAGCAAATATTAGACTCCGTCCGCCCACGCTTCCCTCGACTACTCAACGTCCTGTCCTTCTACACTCAGTCCAGAGGAAACCTAAACCGCTCTCCACCATGTAGCTCCTTCGTTTAGCCTACTAATTGAAACCTATGGTCTTTAGAGTGTTTTCCTCGTTCTCTGATGACAGGCATTTGGTTCGTTGGTTGCGGTCTAATTGAATCGAGATTGATTGGCTGTCGCTTTTAGACTAGAAACAAAGATACATGTGCACTCTTCTCTTGGCAATTATTTGTCATTAATTATCCTCAGATTGGACTCCAGTTCTGCACTTGACTGCTTTCTCCAGTGACACGACACGATCCAATATAATACGACAACGGTATTATGGTATATTTAGCAAGTACATTATTTGCCGCATTCCTACCTGCGTCAGAGAAGAACAACACTTGACACCGCTCTTCGTGGCAACGGTACAATCCAAATCCCACACAAGAGCAATCAGCATTCCAACGACAAGATTGTCCTTCAACTTCTGCACAAGTGGGGCTCGAATCCACCTAAAACGTAATCAACTGTACATTTTAGTCGACCAGAAAACAAATACAATTCTTGCATTTTATTTTATTTTGCCATTCCTATTCTGTAACCATTTTTTTTATTTTAGTAATTCTAATTTGGAATCGTCACTTAACCCCGCGGTCGCTTCATTGTGCACAATGAAGTGTGAAATATCTCGTGATGTGGTGATACCATAAAACTGACTATGATCTTTCCCTTTGAAAACATGTGTCAACCATTAACCTTGAGGAAACCTTCGACTTGAGGCATTCCAGTCTTCCAGTGATTCTGGAGTAAGTCGAATGGAAAACCTCCAGCAGATACAAGAACATGGACCAAACCAACTGGAAACGTTTTCTTATCCAAAAACCTGGAGAAAGGCAAAAGCCTCTCTATATAGATATGCCGGTGCTTCTGACCTCCCACGCATACTTTCCTTTCTGCGAGTTTGCAAAGTTATATGTTTTGACCTTAGACGACCAGTCTGCTGTACTACAGTATACTACTAGGAGTTTGATCTGATCACATAGTATAGTCACGAACACCATCACTACCACATGTCCTACCCCTTATCTTTCTTTAGTAAATCCAGTCGTTCTGACGACCTTATCCGTTCGCCGCACAATTCTTTGTAACCCTTCTTTAAAGTGTGTTCAAAAATTCAACTGTACGCACATAATATATATGTACTATGAATATCTTGTCCCCATAATAAATAATACAAGAAAGGCAGTTATGCGGAATCAGCTTGAGTAAAGCGTAATCTCATCATGGTGGTAACATGTCCGAATTATGTTCACATTTCCAAGTAACGGTTGGTTATGATGATACTCATTTAACATTTTTGTTTTGTAAAAGAAAGAATGTGACATAATGAGTGGGAACAACAGCGACGATCATAAAAGTTCTATATTTGGTTCTCCTGGGTGACGTCGGCATTTCACATATAGTGTTCATTAGAGTTACATTATCTTGGAGCCAACAGTCATTTCTGTTTACGACATTTTGTCTCCATTAATGTTACTTTCCGGGAAATAGCACTGGGCTGTGAGGAGAACAGCGGGTTTCTACTTTCTGCTTTCTCACACGGCAAGACACGTTTCAAGGCAAGTCAGCGAGCAATGCAAAGTCCATGCTTCCAAAGTATGTGGACAATGTACTTGTTCCGCTGCGCTTAACTTGGGTGACCATGGAATCGAGAATTCGAGACCGTGAACAGAACATCAGTTTTCAATTAAAGCCAATTGACGTGTGGTAAACCTTAAATGCTACCACTATTATTAAAAATACTATGCTTGGTCAGACTATTCCTACGCTGCGTAGGTTTTTAAGTTTCCACGTGCTCGGGTCTTTGGCGAAACGAAGGTTTTTTGCTGCCTGCGCCCTTGTATTCTCTTTCAGTCATTTATTAATTCTGGGATAAATGAGAATGCTCCTGAGAATTCTGTAATCATGGTTCTTAAATCCGTGGCCTTCAAATTAATAAGTTAATTTTTCGGATTCGGTCTTATGTACTTATAGATCCGTTTGCTTAGAGAAGCGCTTGTTCTCCATTTGTATCCAGTTAATTAATACACGTACCAGATTTACAGCACAAGTTGGAATTTCTAAATAGTAGAGATGAGGGAAAGTTAGGCATGAGATGTGAAGTGCATAGCTTAGGAATGGCATAGCACGAGTGTGTGGTGGGTGGTGCCAGGAGTATTAGCTAATATTTGCAAATAGTATTAGTAGGTTAGTAAAAGAGAAGGGTTGAAATGAATTTCATTTTATGACTTACGGCCATTCGAGGTTTCAGCATTATCGCTCTGGAAGGATGACTGGGAACGCTGTTGGGAACAGAAGAGCTTTCTGGTTGGGTTGACTTTGCTGTCTCATTCATCTTGTTGGATGTATCATCTGGTGCTGGCCAGGATGAATCGACATGACTGTCACTTTGTTTGCTGGGTCTCGAGTTGCCCCATGGGGAGCGGTCTCGCATCATCATCGGGAGCGGCAATGTTCTCCTCTTCATGACGTCAAGCGAAGGTCGATTTTCATCATCTAAAATTTCGTCTGCATGCCCAAAACGAATTTTTTCAAAAGCAGTCATGAGTTCTTTAGGTTTGTTGGCCACACGACCATCCTGTCCAGTAGGTGGTGACCACATGACCTTTCCGTATTCCTTGTTGTCATCCGTTGGAGTGCCAGTGCTTCCGGAGTTTTCTTTGTTCTTTTCTTCCCTGAGAATGCCTTTGATTTTCTGCAGGCTAGTTTCCTTCGTCGGCTCGGCTGGTGACGTATAGTGGACAATGGGTTCAGCGTTTTTGCTACTGCTGGCTGCTGGATTCATTCCAAACATTCGAATGACATCTTCAATGGGCCTCCTCCGGCGATTTTCCTCCGGCGGTCGGATCATAACTGTTCCGTACACAGTCTGTCTAGGACCCTTCAGTCTCATCGGCTTTGAGCGACCTCGCAGACCGAAACTGGACAGGGAGGGATGTTGCTGAGGCATAAAATCCCAAAATAGAGGTGTCCCAAATTGTGGGATTTCGTTGGTAAGTTCGGCACGCGATTGTCGCTTGTAGTAACGCCACATTGCCCGCAACTCTTCACAAGTTGGCTCTCCGTTTGGTAACACATTCGAAATTACTGGAGGAATCACCTCGTGACCTTGCATACGCAGCAAACGACGTTGGACCGCATCATTTTTCCCTCTCATCCCTTTCGAAAAAGGGCCTCCTCCAAGTCCAGCATTATTTGCACCTTTGAAGCCTTTTGGCTCTTGTCCAATGTACCCCAACGATAAAGTCACTTGGCATAGAAGCGCAGTCAACAAGGGATACAGCAACCACCGGTCTCGAGCCTCCATGCCAACAAAAACAGTGTACACTTTCAGCCTTTTCTTCTCTTGGTTTAGGTTTAGAGCTTTCTCTATCTATACTACTCAAATTCACTTTGTAGTCTTCACGTTCACAAGTTTGTCAAAGAAACTGAAAACCATACTTTAGTCCAAATTGTATTTATACAATTTCTACTGATCAAATTTCCTTTCCTTTTCTTTCTTTCTTTTCTTCAATTCTTTCTTTACAGTATAATTTATAATCTTTATTTTATTTTATTTTACTTTATATTGTATTGCAGTCCTTTTAATTTATTGTCGTAGAAAATCGATTTTTTGTTCGTTTAGGGGAAATTTATTTTAGTACAATTTCTAGCTTGCATCTCTCTTATTATTCTTAGTCATACTTTCTTTGGTTCCTTAGTCACTTTGATGAAAGGAAATTGTGTGATTTAGTTATTGTCTTGTTCAAATGTTCTTGTCTTCGTCTCAAATGAAGCTTTTTCAAAATCCGATAATGCTGTTGTGATATGGGATCATTTCATGATTGATTATGTATTTTTAATGGTTTCAAATATGTACGTTAATATGTTGTGACTTTCGATATGAATTCTTTGCTGTAAAAGTTGTTTTCTTAGGTTCGCATTGTTTCTAAGTTATCTGAAATGCAATAAATAATAAAATTGTAAATATAACATATAGTACATGTATTATCTGCATTGAAACATTCAAACTGTTCAAGTATTTCTAAAATCGAAAATCTTGTGACGACGTTTTTTGCTTGTTTGTGAAATTAGAGCACCAAAATAGATTCGCAGCAGGAACGACCCAAATTCATCTGCATTCATGCATATTTTCAATCTCCGTGTATAATACCTATAGATTGACTAAAAACGTCTCCATCTGATCTTAAAATACGACAAACAAAAATAATGTCAGATGTTTCATTGTTCCTGTCACTTTACGTGAATGAAAACAAGCTATTTTTAGATTCCAGCTTTAGTTTGACAGAACAAAGTAAAGAACGAAGGCAAAATGCCTGCTTCCATGGTTTACAGACAGCAGAGATGAATATTCGTTCTTTGGTACGGACTACTATAAGATGACAAAGCGAAGTTTAATAATAATATTTAGTTATGTAGTCCTAATGTATTTTAACTATAGGATGCATCCTTTTGAAGAATTGAGCAGACAGGTTTTGCTTTATTTGGAGAAGAATGCTGCCATGACCATTTCGCCGTGACCACGATGCATACACATCATTAATGTCATTTCATTTCTCACGTGCTTTCCCATGGGACGTGCTCTCGTTTTCAGTTCATGGACACTTGGTACACGTAATAATTCATTATCGTGAGCTGAGAACAAGGCACTATATGTACGCAGATTGTGAAAATGTGGAAAATATGTATCAAGGTTCTGTCAGTCATTATGAATGTGGCAGTAGCAGTGTGTTGCATTTTGTAGATTTGGAATGAGAAGAATACATAAAGGCGACTATACATAGAGTATGGAGAAAAGACGGAGATGAAAATTTAAGCGCATTTAAAAATATATTATGAGAAATTGAGAATAAAGAAGGTGAACTGGGCAATGGAAAGATGATGACGAGAGCGAGTTACACGTGCCCTGTAAAATCAATATTTGCCCAAAAACGGACGGGAAAGGAATTTCAGGCGGCTGTGGGAACACTTGTCAGCTCTCGCTTGCTTTCTCGTAGGAATTCTTGCGTGTCGCAGGAATGGCTGATGCGGGGGATTCACATCAGCTATGATTGCGAGTTGCGACCATGAAGAGAAACAAAGGATGACAACTGCGGGATCGTTTTAGTAGCAGCGGTGACGCTAAGAGTTTAGTCGACACGATCTCTCTAGTGGGTCGTTTCGGTGTGTAAGATAATCTAATGAGATGACGGAGAGACAGGTTTATTTCCCCAATCTGTTTTGTAGCTTTGCAGCCGCAAGAGGAAAAGCATTTTAAGCTAGTGAGTATTAATGATGTTTTTCAAAACTGAAGGAGTGTAAACCTTTATCATAGAGAATCAAGTTCAATTTGTATCTTTAATTTGACTTTGGTGACGTGAACTCACAAGAATGCTTCAGGAAGGAGAGAAGAAAAAAAAGACTTCCACTATATCATAGTTGTTATGATTTAGCACGAATATTATATGTCCCCTGAGAAAACAAGAATAGACTCTGCAGATGACAGGAAAAGAGAAGGTGGAGGTGGACGTATTAATACAACTTTGAAGCAAGTCAGGAAAATGGGGAAATCTGCTCTTGTTGGATATGGAATTACGATAAGCGCATCAAGTTGGAGTGGAAAGCTCCTTCCGTTTCCATTGTAAGAAAGAAGAAGAAGAAAAGCCTTGGACCTGAACTTACTGCGATCATACTGCATACAGCTCAAGCTCCCGTGTCACAAATTAGTTGGGAGAGTCTCGTTCTTGTAATAAGTACAAATCCAACTAATAATATGTAGCCGAGTTTGGGCAAGTTACGTTGAACTATTAAAACCTCCACTGAAAACTCTTTAGAGTGCAATAGTAATCATACTCCAGTAGTAAAGTTTCATGGTTTCATCGGTTTCTTTCGTTTGCTACTATTTACTTAATAGTAGTAGACCCATTTGGCTGCCATTAATATTAAAACGACCTTTGAAACAAATTTCAAGACTTGCACTCACTAAACCAAAGGGAGTTGACAATGAAAAGCTATTCTCGTTGCATTGGCTCCAAGCTCATGCCCATTTTATTTGTTGAATTCCTAGCCGTAAGGCATCTGAAGCAAAATTTTGGTCTTTCACTCGGCTTCTTCAATATTACTTTCTCTTTTATACGAGAACGGGAATGAATGCGTCACTTCGTAGAAGTACGAATTCAGAGTAGGTGAACCTAACGTCGAATACTAAGTTTCAATCATGTACAACATTTCATGGGGTTGGAAATGAGGCGGAAGGCAAGCACGTTGCAAATTGCCTTTCGTAACTCCTGGGCTCAATGAGATGACGGAGTTGTTGGAGAACAGAGAAACTTTATGGAGTCCCTTTATAGCTTATTTTCCTTTGCTTTCACTCTGCGACCCTAAGAAACAATAGTAATGAACATATCTGATGAATATAGACTTTAAAAGTCACTCTTCCATGCACTGGCTGGCAGTCCAAAACGTCCCTTTTCCCGAAAACACAACGTCATGTCGTCGATGTTGATTGAATAAAATCGTTAAAGTTGTGAGTTGTGACTTTCCTCCAATCCTTAACTTTTCATTTCATTGTTGCATTTATTTCGATGTCATCAAATCCTTGTCAACCTAACAATGACCACGACTCGCCGTGTCCAAACTTCAAGATATATTTAAGTCGCAAGATACTTTTATAGCCTATTTATACGCGTTTAGTAATTACAGAACTTTAAAGCTAAACTTATTACTAAACTAAACTTTATGAGGGTGTGCTACGCGAAACCTGTAAAGCTATCATTGCAACACTTCTTCAAACATGGCATCTTTCTTGGTTCACAGCGGTGGTCTTAGGAACGTGATAGTGCATTTGCAACCTCAAATGCGGGCCTTTTCCCTCATCAACAACACGCACATTTCCAAAATCAGCATAAATTGTATAGATACGTAGCTCAATTTTTGTAATTTAAAATTTTATCATTAGTCATTTCTGCTCTATTTGTGCTTTGTTGAGCATCTGCGTTGTATGGCTTGTGCAGATTGTGCATGACACTAGCGAAATTCATGATATATTCAACCAAGCCTCATGTTATACGCTTCATGCTTGTGATGCAACTAGCTCAAGTAGCCCCAGACTTTCCCATTCATTCATGAATTCTGAAATTTGCACATATTTCTGGATCAATGGGTCGCCGTGCTTTGATTCTGCAGATATGGTTGATTCTTACAAGCTCTATTTATTCAAATGGCATTACAGTAGACATAATTAATTTTTAAAAGTCATAGAATAGAAGCTCTGCAATTTTGAATGAAAATGCAATGGGGTGAGAAATGTGAGTTTCATGCATAAGTTGTCGTTTTGTGCTGGAATGACTTTCCCCATTTTTTGCTCAGTTGGAAAACAGTACTGCGTTAGTGGAATCTATTTAGCAATGTAGTAATTTGATGATGCATATTGATGAAGGTGATAGGGAAATTTTCGTTACAGTTGCATAGAGTACATAAATGTGAAAATGAAAATGAAGGGGTGGAATTGATATATAGTGTAAGATGAGTGAATGAATAGTAAATGCTAGAAATAATAGATATGATAGATCATCACCTTTCGTTTTTACTCCGATTTGTTGCGGATCCTCTTTGCGGGTTTGTGCAGAGGTGCTACGATGTTTTCATTTAGGTGAAACACAAAACCGCTAGTTTGTTCATGGATGTAGAGAAAAGTTAGCTCACACCCGTAAGTGCGGTCGAGGAACCATCAACAAGACGAGAAGGAAAGAAAAACAAAGTCTCAAGTTTTCACTGAAAGGGCGAAAGAGAAAGCGTTGGTTCTTTTGTTTATCTGCACTTCCTATTATTCTGTTCTCGTTGTTGATTGCCTTTGTTTTGTGGGATGTGAAGCGACTTTGTCTATTGCAGATGATTTCCTTCGATGACTAATTGAGCTGCCCCCGTGACTCCCTGGCTCCTTTATTGTCACATGGGCTACAAGATGTTGCACTCAAACGAAAAACTCAAGTGTGATTGGTGGTGAGTTAGGAACTGTGTGGACTCTCAAGGTGACAAACAAGCAGGATAATGCAGTGCAAAGGAGCTGTGTGACATAGGAACAAGCTGAGGCTTCGGAAGTAAGTGAGAGTCCTTCTTGGCACCACAAAACTTTTATAGTAGCCAACGGAAGCTTCGGGCGACGAAGGATTGGCTGCCACTTCCACCCACGCACTAAAGAGTTGGAGGCAGATCGATCCTTCCTCAGTCTCTTCTCGTTCCAGTCCCTACGATATTTTCCTATTTTCTTCTCTTCTCCCGTTGCTTCCCCACATTCACAGACTCTTCTAGTCCAAGTCTCTTCTACTTTCTCCACTTTCCAGCCCGCCTTGCATCTCCTTCATTCATGCATCTAAAGTCTTCCGCCTTTTCATTCATCTCGCTCATTTCCTTCTTCCCGTTTTTGCTCGTTGCCAAACACCACGCTTTCAACACCAACATCAAAAACGCTACTTTATTCCTTCTCTCTCCCATTCATTCATTTATGCAATTTATGCAATTTTCCACACGGCCCCTTCTCTCTCCGTTTCAAATACCTTCGGCTATACTTGCTTTGTAATTGTGACCTCGAACTTTAAATTAATGTTTTACACACACACACACACACACACATTAAAACACGCTTTTTATTCTATTTTATGCACAAACGAAACTATTCTTTCACTTTCCCTCTTTCTTTTGCTTTTAATTTCACTCACGCGTGCTTTCTAATAATGTTTCTTACTTATTGCATTCAATCTTGCAAGTCATTGCCTTTAGTGGTAGTACATATAACAAGAAAAGCTCCCTGATTAGCATTCCATAGTAGACGGGCAAAAGTACATTTATTCGGTCAGCAAAACGCAAAAGCCATTGTGACATTTTGACGTTTGGTGACGCCAAAGGAAATAACATTAAATGAATTCAAACGATTTGTCAATGACACATAATTGTTTTTCTTCGAATAAAATGAATTATGGGATTATGAGTAGGAGACTGTGGCGAGGAATGAGTTCATTTACAAATCTAAGTTAATTGCCACATTCCAAAGAGTCATCGTCACTTCTGGTGAAAGCGAGAGTGACGAAGAGTTTTCTTCAAGTTTCTTCAAAGGCTCTAGTACTATAGATTTCTTTGGTCTGTCCATTGAAAGCTAGGGAAGAGAGCGAGAGCGAGAGAGAGAGAGGGGTACACGTTCTTTTTGAAAGAGCTAAAAATAGCCAAGATAAGCTTATTGGATTCAGTGTACCAGGCTCATTGACTAGGCTCTGAACAAACACAAAGTTAGTGGTCCAGCAGTAGTCCTCCTTCATCGTCGTCCTCGTGCCGCCAAATCGACCGAACACAGTTGTTAAAAGTGAAACGTTCTCTGGAAACCTTCAAGAAACCGCACGGATGAGGTGAAACTATACATTGTTATATATAAAAGTGTGAGGTAATTTCCATGCCGGAAGAATCACTTCCCGTTCCCATCATGAGATGTATGTGAGCTTCCATCATAATTGCCATAATTAAAAGAAAATTGATTCTATAGTCTACACGAACACCTCCGGAGGTCGTAAATCGCAAAGCTCCTGTTATTTTTCAAGCTTTCTCAACCACCACGTAACACAGAAGCATCAGTCTCTTTTTGAAGGCTTCTTCTTTCAATGTCTTTCAAAGGAACGGGTGAAGGATTTCCTTTTTCCCAAACCAAAATGTGCTCTGAAAGCCTCGTTGTTCCTTTGAGACCTCTTTTTATGTACAAAATTCATGATGTGTTTTCTATACCTGTGCGTGCGTATACCTGTCTAAAAATGTAATGCATGAGAGAAATAGAAAAGAATAGGTAAATATATGCACGTGGAAAAAAAAGATGAAAAAAATCCCTGCGCCATGCTGCTGGCTTTCCAAAATGTGCATTTCAGTCTGGTCGCACGTGTGGCTTGGCTTGAGAGACTCAATGGAACGAAAAGATGACGAGATACTTCCCCAAAGCGGTTCTTCTGACGTCACAAAACTCTATATAATCCGTTTGCTCCATGTGCACTCAAGTGGAAACAGTTTGGCTTCATAATTAGAAAGTAGATGATGTCCCTTCCCAAAATGATGTAATGTTTACTAACATGGAATTTCTGCTGGAGTATTGTTCTTCAAGGATTAAAGTCAGTACAGTTTCCATCCAATTTCAAAATGGTGATAATGCAATTATACTAGAATCTAATAAGCGAAAATGGCACAACTATTTTGGTTAAGAATCGTTACAATGAACGATGCCATTTTTTCGCAGGAATAATTATACAGGGAAAATGTATGAGCTTTGACTTTAAGCTAACTAATACATGAATGATAATAATTTTTAGAACTTTGAAACTGGGAGTGAAGAAAGAAAGAAAGTCATTTAGAAAGTTGTAGGAATGCGAAGGAAGACTAAATAAATTGAATGGAAACTTTAACTATATACACACTTACAGAAGACGTCATCAAAGCTCCTTTTTTGAGATTCCTGAGTGTGAGTTAGCAGGTGGAAAGAGCTTTAGAGGTCATCAATGAAGCTTCTTTGACTGTGTTTTTGGCATTCCGTAATGGACTTAAACCATTGTGATAAATGCTACAATAGGGTTAGTAGAGGAGATATGTATGAGTGTGTGAGTGCGAAAAGCTTTGATATAGCATAGTAGTTTGATCTGGATTTCCCCGAACAAATATTTACTCAAGTACTTCTCGTTGACTCTTAAAGAAGAGATGTAGATTCCACGACTGCCTTATCCAAACACTGTGGCCATTGCAAGTGAAAACCTTTCCACGTCCGACTCAATAAATCCTTCTTTCCGTCACTGATCCGAATTAAATGCACAGTCTCTGTCCAAGCTTTCCTTCAAGCTTCAACCTGACTTTATCAAATCACTTTTGAGATGATTTGTATAGTATCAGTATGTAAACATGTGATATGCGTTTCTAGCTTCGTCTTCTGCTTCTCTGTATGGAATGTGTCCTCTTCCATCGCGTTCCCTGTAACTATTACGAACACGTTTAATGGGCGCTTTGGGGTTTGTTTCTTTTTCCTATATCTTCAGTGTCCAGTATCCATGAAAGTAATTATAGGAATAGCAACCTAATGTATAGTGTGTCATTCACGGATAAAAATAGTAGTACCAAATAAAGAAAGAAAAATCTGCCATAATGCTACGAATTGGAATTTCTCTATTTGTAGTACGATTTGCGTCACAAGAGTATCCTTTTTCAGAACCAAAGGGCACTTATAAAGTATGTATTACAATTGCATTGTGACTTTCCTCCCTTTAGTTGTCTTGCGATAGAAGTTCGTCGTTTTTATATACGATTCAATATTTAAAAATATGTATCAAGATTCCTGAATCAAGACTACTTATTTGCCCAGATTTTGAAAAAAAAGAAAGGGAAAAGAATCTGTAAGTTTTTCTCAGGGCGAGACAAGGAAAGTCTTTTATATGCTTTCTCGCTTTTCTGTTTTCTCTGTTTAAAGCACGACGTTTTGTTTGAAGTGCTTTTCCTCTTCCTCTGCTTTCTCTCACTCGTCGGAGAGCAGTCACAGTTCTCGTTTCGTAACCAAATGTAATTTGCTTATCGACGTGACACCACGGGAGGCCTATTATGTTACTTAGGTCATGAGTGCATGTGTCAACGTCAAACTGCTCCACATCTTAGACATAAAGAAATGGATAGGCCACACCACAAAACCCATTCATTTCACTTTCAAGCTGACCGACTCTACTACCACAGACAGAGTAGACATTCCAATTTAAATTGCTTACAGACGCGGCTGCAGCTTGCCTCTCACAGCTTCTCTGAAAAAATGTAGGGAAAAGTCCTGGTTCATTCATGAAATGATCTGGCGCATACGCAGAAAGTTCTCTGGTTCCCCCAAAATTTCCCTCTCCGGGAAATATTACGTAATATTACGTAGTAGCAAAAAATTTTTATATACAACACAATACAAAATTCAAAGTACCTTATGGCGAATTTGTTCCTGCATTACTATAGCACTTACACATATTAATTTTGTTTACGCAATTTTTAAAGATTATAGGTTATTCATGTATGAACAATTAATTGAGGAAGATTGGAACAGTTATCAAGGCTTAACGACAGTATTTCCCATTTCATTTATTAATGTAACTATAACCTGTAAGATACCGTAATTAAGAGGTAAATACTTTGCTAATTCCGTATTAGGGTACGCAGTAATACCGCATTTCCCGCAGGTTCAACGTCGCTTCCAACGACCATGGATGACATGGATTTTAAAAACCTTTAGACAAAGATAAGACAGGAAATTCGTTTTGGAATGAGCCGAAAGTGTAATAGTCCAATAGTATGAGAACAAAGATTGCACGTAACGTGTGTTGAAAAGTGAGATTCGCGACTGACCCCAGTGCAGTGTGCAGCTGAGGGTGACAGATGAGAAAAATGTGGCTCTGTGCCAAAGAACGAGTGTGTGGGCGGAAGGTGTATCATGCCTTTTGCATTGGCATCGTGCTCCAGATGCCTAGAGTCGTTTTCTCCATAGTCCTCGTGTCCTCCGTTTCCATAATGCTTCATGATAACTTTTCATTTTCAAACGGGGAGAACAAGATCACGCTGTCTATGTCTTTTTTCTTATCGGTGGCTCACCAACCGGGCAAATTAAGTTGACGCTTTTCTCATCCTCATTTTTTGCAGCAGCAACAAATTCATATGTCATGTTCCGTCACTCTCAAGTGTCAGCAGGTGCTCCTTTTCAGAAAATATGCTAAACATGGAAAATAGGACAAGAATTTCATAACAAAGGAAAACATATTCACGTTCTCAAAGCCTTTACTTTACTAGTATAGCTACATTATAATTATAATACAAATTGTTTAGTGCCTACAATAATGTATACATATTACAAGACTTTACATTATTTGATATATTAGTGAACGTGCTTCAATGCAACCTACTTTAT
>JABASF010000653.1:0-34930 GCA_019776145.1 Harlomillsia oculata
TGTCCTTCGTCGACGGAATGTCAGATTGAAGAGCTGCCCTGTACCACAGAACCTTGTCCGCCTTTGCCATCATGTACGTGCTTTATCATTGAGATTGATAGAATCAATCCCGCGTGACGTGACGTCCGCAATGGACCGCACACGTCACCGTTACACTCGCTCATCACCAACCATTGTGTTTGGACTAATTGAATTTTCCACATTTCCTATTGTAGGCAAGCAGCCGAGGACACTCGAGTCATTGTGCCAATTTGGAGCTCCTCTCATGATCCCTGACTCTGGGAAACCCTTCTTGTGCGGGCGAAGGGACCCTGCGTGTCCTGCCGCCTTCGAATGCAACATCAATAAAGGTAATCATCGCCTTCTCAGACCAATTGTCAATTGTTATCTTGGAAATGGTACCATCATCATCAGCAATCGTGACGTCATCAATTCCTAATCAAATTGTGTTTGACAGATGCCGACTACGGAGTTTGTTGCGCTCAAAACCAAAACTTTGAGAAGGGAGGAACGTGTCCCGTCGTAGCGACGATGGACCCTTCGTCCGGAGAGAAGGAGTGTTCAGAGACGTTAAGTTGTCGTCACGACTTGGATTGCTCCGATATGGATAAATGTTGCATCTCAAATTGCGGGAAGCAGTGCGTGAAACCTGCCAATTCCACCCGTAAGTTTGTAATGCTTTTTTGTTCTTGTTTGTTGTTCGATCCGCATCGTCGAAAGTCGAAAGTTAGTGTGGGTCGATGTGTCGATGTGACGCTACCGGTACTCTGCTGTTGTTGACACGCCGCGACGGCGGCATGGCATTGAAATTAGCATTCATCACCTCGTTTTGTTCACAGTTTGCATGCATGATTTCATTGTTCCTTTTGTTTTTGGTTTCGGTACAGTTTGCTTGCAACAGAAACACATTGCGCAGCTGCTATCACAGAAGGAAGTCGCTGGGAAAGGCTACATCCCACAATGCGATGCCGAAGGCAACTTCATTCCGAGACAATGCAGTCGGTAAGTCCGCAGTCGTGTCTGCAAATTGCTTAATGACGGCTGCTGTCAAACTCTAAATCAGGAAATGCTCCCAAAGACCAAAAAAAATGAAAAATTTCAACATTGCAATGAAAATATGCAATAATTTCAGAAATGGGCTGATTTGCTGGTGTGTGACACCTGAAGGACGATCTGCAGGCCCCATCGGACCCGCTGTGACCGTCAACTGCTCCAACTCTCAAAGACAACGAGGTAACATAATGCACGCAAACTGCATACCTCTTAGATTTTAAGATTAGCTCTGATTAAATCGCACATTGGCATAATCTGACATTTGAATCGAGAACATTTGACCTTTCTTTTCACAAGCTGTTCTCTCTCTGACGGACACGTGCGACAATGTCATCTGTTCCACGACTTGTGAGTTTGGTTTCAAAACGGATCGTGAAGGATGTCCAACTTGCGACTGCAACGAAAACCCATGTGACAAGTTCCCATGTCCAAACAGTTCAGAATGCAAATTCATGGAAGATCCCGAATGTGACAATCGGTTCGGAGCCTGCCATTCCAAACCTGTTTGTGTCTCAGGAAGTCTCTTTGTGAATCCTTGCGCTTTGGGAACTCCGCTCACAGACCGTTCCTCAGGAAAAGTGGTGACGTGTTCGGATTTCGCAAATACATGTCCATCAAGCCACATTTGCGTGGTTGTGTCCGCAAACAAAGACTCGGGAGTCTGTTGCGCGAAATCGCTTGAAGCATATCGGTAAAAATAATCTCATCCTTCCACGTTTTTCGCACCTAATAAACTTTATTCATTAAGAATTCATTATAAACCAGATTCGTACACCTTGACGAAACCAGGGATGTGTCCTTTCCTCGAGGGAACCGCTGAGCATTGTCAAAGCGGTAGGAACAATTGTCAGCAGGATTCCGACTGCGAGCACAGCATGAAATGCTGCATGTCTTTCCCAGGTAGGCAAAATCTCTATTCCTTCTACACTTTCTCTCATTTACGCATCTTAAGATGTCACATCAAATAAAAAGACACGCTCTTTCATAGGAAATTGCACCGTTTGCGCCGACCCGCTTCTTCAAGAGGATTTGACACAATCCAAAAAATTACCGACAAGTAAGTCAAACATGTCACAATTCACCAGCATGCTCGAAAATGTAGACCATCTTTAAACATTGACAACAATTAAATTACAGTGTGCGAATATTTGCGAGATGCAAAGAAAAAGGCAATCAGTCCGTTTCCCAACTTCAAATTAGCTCTCAACACCCCAAGATGCAAACAAGATGGTACATTTGAAGAACTCATGTGCGACGACGAACATTGCATGTGCATTGACGAAGTCGGTGCTGTAATCCCTGGGACAAAGTGAGAAATCAATCCTTTGCTCAAGGTTTCTCAAAAATCTGGAACATTTTCAACAATTTTTTAAACTCAATTTTCAGAGTGGCAAAGGGAACAAGCACATTGGACTCTAATGTTTGCTTGAGCAAGAGGAATGTTAAGGACTGCCTGGGCTCCTTCATGACTTGTCGATTGGGTAAGGAATGAGGCTTGAGAACTGAGAACACTCATTGTTTAATCACAATCATGCAAATTAAGGTTCAGAAAAGGGCTCATTCACTCACGAATCCGAGTCTTCTGTGCAGTAAATGCATTCCAAAATTTGCATATTTGACTTGTTCTACAAGCTTTTATGAGAATTTAATTTGTGCTTCTCTTTTGCAACAGGCTGTGATTACGGCTACGACGTGGACGAGCATGGCTGCAAAATATGCGAGTAAGTTTCTTCTTTGAGGCTTTTTTGTGTTAGTTACACGAAATTACATGTATATTTTTTATATTAGTTACTGGCAATTTGTAACTTGATTGAAACAAAAAAAGATGAGAGGAATAATCGTAAAGAATTGCGCAACTTTGCGTTTGTAATAACGTTATTTGCATTGAATTTAGCCTAATTCATACTCGCTCTCTCAGACTATTAAAAATGTTCAATCTTATGAATGTGAACAGGTGCCGCAACCCATGCGCTTCATCGACAGTGTGCAGTGAAGAAGAACAGTGCGAACTCGTCGACGTCGACTGCGACGACGGATACTGTCTCCCGTTACCTTATTGTATGCACCCAATTGGCAAATTCGCAAATAGACATTTTTATGTTCGTAACTGTTCAAATAACACTAGTTATTGGATTTGATTTTCCTCCTGTGCAGGTATCCCGAAATCCTTCCAAGGAAAAGAAGTTGTGAATGCATGTCCTCACGGAAAAGCTTTTTTGACAGACACGAATGAGACTTTAACATGCAATCCTCGTGCAAGGTGCGAAAATTATTTTTTCTCATTCTATAGTCATCATTTCCTCCTACTCGTCTTCTTTCTTTTGTGAAGCTGTCACGGTCACATCACAGAACGAACTGTTTACATCAATTTTCGTCACAATTTTTGAATGTCAAAATGTCAATGCTTTCTTGTCCTATGTCTGCAGAATGCTACAATGTCCAGACGACCACTACTGCCACGATTTGGATTCTAGTAGTTCGATTGGATTGTGCTGCGCTGTCACATCAGGTGAGTGTAGTTTGTCAGTTGCGATTTGCGATCATAAATTATTTTATTACTTGCTTCAACTTGAAAGTTAATTAATTTATTATTTACACTTTATTTATTATTTATTACCTACTACCCGAACTGAATAGTATCGAAACGGAACGGTTAATATTATATTGAATGTAATACTTTAGAAGACGCAGAAGCGGAACAGTCGTTGGTCGAAGTAGCTCAAGATCGTCAGTCACAAGATAACATTTTGAGTGAAGAAGTGGAAATTTTTGACGAGGACCAACAACCACAAGGTACAATTTTTAACGTTAGCCACTAAATCATCAATTACTTATTAGTGCAACTTGTGGGTCATGTCATAACTTATAAAGTTAAACAAGATTCAAGATCGTTTTTGAATGTGGGGCAATGCGAGATTGAACTATCATACGAGTTTTTTGGGGCTTTGGCCCTAATGACGACCCTTATCGACACGGACTAATGATGATATACGAGCTTAACTAAACGTGGCAGTTTTTGTTTGTTGTTTTCGTCTGGTCAATTGCAGCGTGTCTGCAACAGAAGAGTCTGATTGAGCTGAAGGCAAGAGAAAGCGGAATTCCGGCCAAACGATTTTTCATTCCTCAATGTGACGATTTTGGAAGTTTCCAACCTATCCAGTGCGACCCATTGACTCACATTTGTTTCTGCGTCAACCCTGTTTCCGGTCGTGAACTTGAGGGGACGAGAGTTCCACTTGGAATAGTGCCCAACTGCTACCGCCCTCTCAGTTGTGGACTTGCCATGTGCCCTTTGAACTGTGAACACGGATTCCAGAAGGACCTTTATGGATGTCCAAAATGCGAATGTAAATCGTCTGCTTGCAATTCCGAGTGCGGGGTTGGACAAGAATGTCGATTGGTCCAAGGCCTCCATATGTGTTTGCCAAAGTAATAATTAACTATTTTAATTGTAATTCGTAGTTAGCCGTTAGTGCATGCAAAATAAGCATTTCCCTTCATTGGTTTCACTTAATAATTTCCAGGGCCGAATACGCCTGTCCCAACTGGCGACCTTTGAAAAACGGATTCACAGATGAACGCGTGTCGTGCAACCAGGAGAGAGAGTGTCCATATTCCGTGTTTTATTGTAACATGCCCTATTTCGGAGAAGACGGTTACTGCTGCATGAAACCAAGTAAACTAACTCAACCTCATTTTATATATTTAGTTTATTATAACTTGATTATTGGATATTAATTGTATTTTCAACAATGACGAATTCACAGAAGAAGTCTGTTATCGGAAAGTGAACACCGACCATTGCGACGTTTCGAATCTTGCTGTTGCATCCCGATCATCTCCAGAAGGAAAGCAACCACGTTATTTTTTCAATGTTACCTCCAACGAATGTCAGATTCTTCCGGACTGTGTTTCGGAGTCACAAAACGTGTTCAGCAGCAAGGAAGATTGCGTGTCTGTTTGTCCAGGTAATAAAATTGAATCGAAATAATTAAAATCATCCTTACAATTTCCGTTTAAATACAGACATGCATTTTGAATGTGGATATGCAAAATTCCAGCTTTCAGCCATTGTGAAAAGACAAGAGCTAAAAACAAGGAAATGATTGCGAAATACAAGCACCTTATTTATATACCAAAATGCGACGCTGACACAGGCGATTGGCTCCCGATTCAAGGCTTCGATGAGTTGGGTAAGCGTTGCAAAGTTGCAATATACTGAAACTAGATTTACTATTAGCATCTTAAAATACCATTAAAATATTTTCTTCTGTGGCTACAGGCATGTACTTTTGTGTGAACAAGAAAGGTGAAATGGTCAAAGGCACTTTGACCAACAATGGACAAATGCCCAATTGTCAAACTCGACGGGGTCGACTGTTGGCAGAGAGAAAAGACGATCCTCCAGGTGAATTTCTGATGAGTGATGTGATCATGTGATGATGAATCAAATAGTTTTGTGTATGCGTAGATTTTAATTTGATTTATTTTAAAATGACAGTTTGTGAAGGAGTTACAATGCATAAGTGCAGTTTCAGTTTGTGTGAAAACCGTACTTGTATGGCCCATCCTGAAGCCAGGTATGAATTTATTTATTGATTGTGTATCCTAAATTGAGTAATAGAAACTATTAGTTCCATAACTGGGTATTGGAATAAGGTTCCATAAGTGATAAGTTCCATTGCACATCAACCGGCTGTAGGCTGCACGTTCTGTAGAAACTAGAAACTATAGGAAGTTTTCTTTTTCCGATTCTTTATTTCAAAGTTAGCACATGAAATGAATTTAAACATTCAAATTGTACAGATGTATCGTGGAACCGTGTGGCGGATGCAAGCTTCGTTGGATTTTGGACGGAAAGGAAGTAAACTGTGAGAGCGGACTGTCCAAATGCCAAAAGGAAATGCAACGAGTCATCAATTCACCGATGGGAATTAGTCAAGGAATCAAAGCCAAAGATGAGCTCAGCTTGAGAGAATTGGAAGCAGCGTCTATTGAGAATGCTTTTCGAGATTTGATTCTTCCTGAAGGGTCAAGTCTGGAGAATCTGGATCCGGATAGGGATGAACCAACCGAGTCCACAAAGACACAAGTAGCTCCCATTTTTGCTACTGTTAACGGAAAACGTGTTCAAGTGGGCGTCGCAGCATCCACTACGTTTACATTATCCGGTGGGCCACATATGAAAACTGCACGAGGACATTCCAGCATTGCTGACATTTTAGCTGACATCATGAAACGTGAGCCAGATCCCATGTCTGATTTGTTGGATCTAATGCCAAGCAGCTCGCAAGTGTTTACGTCTGAAGAAGTCCCACTTCGACCACCGCCAATTCGACACATTCCAACAATCAGCCACGCATTTGGATTTCCTATGGAGGATCCCAGTTTTGTTCCACCACCACCTCGAGCAAGAATTCGTCGTGACGTGACCACCAGCTCTGAAGAAATTATGGAAACCTCAACTGAAAACGGTCACAATAACAATAACTTTCTCATTTCAATCCTTCGATCTGTCGTGAAACCCGGTGTTTGTCGCCCGCCAAGCCCACCTGCATTATTGCGTCTGCTGTCCGGAGCGTGCTCGTCCACCTGCCGAACGGACGTTGACTGCGCTGGAAACCTCAAATGCTGTCTGGAACCGTGTGGAGGGTTCAAATGTGTCGATCCCCTGATGGACATCATTCCGGAGGCGAATTCGCATTTGCCTTTACCAAATTTTGCACCAGAACTTGTAGAATCCTTCATTGAACCTGCCACGATGGTTGTTGCACCACCGCAGTGCCGCGACGATGGATCCTATCATCCAGTGCAAATTCAAGACGATTTGCCAATGTCATACTGTGTGGATGCAGAAGGAAACCCTCACATGGACACTCTGACCAGAGGACTTGTACACTGTGCTAATTACAGTGGAATCATTGCAGAAAGACAAGGATCCGTCATCACTTGCCCAGGCGGTCGGGATCCCATGGTATGTACTGGAAGCAACAATAAATGTCTCCAGGCAACCTGTCCATCTCATCCAGATGCCACATGTGTCATGGACATCTGTGACGAATGCCAACCAACATTTTATTCGTAAGTTCTAAAGCTCTAACATTTTAAACTCAATTTTGTTAATTATTACACTATTAACGTCTTCTGTTCTTCTCACGTTCTCCTCTTCACATCGAAATCGAAACTCTAATTCGTTTCGTTTTTATTTTTCACTTGAATTTAATTAGACAAAGCGACGTAAAAGTCGAATGTGAGGAACATTGCTTTGACGGTGAATGCGAAAAATCAGTGGACATATGCAAACTGCCTCCAAGAGCTGGTGTTTGTCGTGCGTCTATGGAACGCTATTACTTTGATGTCACGACCAATTCTTGCGAAATCTTCGTGTATGGCGGTTGTGGTGGAAATGGTAACAACTTCATCACCAAAGAACAATGCGAAAATCGGTAAAAACTATTTCACAGTTATTGATTAGAATTAGAATTAAATGCCAATTGCATTAATCTACATGACCTTTACGCATGCGTTGCAGATGCCCGGACATCGTTCTGTGTCCTAAAATAGAAGAAGGACAACTTAGAGCATGCAGCAGGGCGTCAGCATGCCAAAACATCACTTGCGAGACCATGGATCCCGATGAATACATCTGTTCAGTGGATTCGTGCACTTGCACAGCGACAATGAAGAGCCTTAGCGGTGGCGGTGATGACATTACGTGCCCTGAAAAGTCAGCGACATCCGACTCAGGGGTGCATTTGGACATTGAAGAAGAGGACACTGATGACGATTCTGCATTCATAATCAGCATTGACGAACCACCAAGTACAACCGTGGCACCATCAACCGTGGAGTCATCGTCGTCGTCACCAGCATCAGTATCCACAGGACCGTCTGTTGATGTGATCACTACAACCGGCGCTGACATTTTGGAGAAGGAACATCAGGAAATTGCGTTGGAGGAGAACGTACTCAGGCTTGCAAACATTCAACCTGCTGAGGCACAATTGGTGAAAGTGAAGGTTGATCCAACGGCTGTGAAAAGTCGGTGTCTGTCTATGGCCATGGAGGAACATGCCATTGTCGCCTGCGACGAAAAAGGAAGGTTCATACCACAACAATGCTCAAGCGACACGAGCAATAAAACACCAATATGCTGGTGTGTGGACGAAGCTGGAAACCAAGTGGAAGGAAGCAAAACGTTCCTCCGAGGCACGCACCAATGCAGAGCTGTGCCTATTGAAAAGGTGGATGTGACCCTGAACTTCCCAGTGTCAGACGACACATCCTCGGTGCAGATGGGAGTTGAATTCCAAGACCTTCTGCGCACCGCCCACGCAAGACTGGAGCAAAACCGCGTGGATGTGGAAGTGCTCCCGGCTTCCACAAGTTTGCATTTTGTTCTGGAAAAGAGCGAAAACACTGTAGACGTAGCATATTGGTTGGAACAGGCTGTTAAACAAAATGGAATTGGCATTCTGGAAGAAGGTGGAAATTACGTCCCCGCCGATTTGGCATCTTCCCGTTTCCATTACATGATGTCCGAGGCGTCTCGCATTGACAATGCCGTGGAGCGCGACAATGAGATTGTACATGACGACGCCGTGTCCGCGGAAATTCTCGGAGTGGACAAAGAGTTGAACACCGTTGCCATTTTGCTCACAGTGGTTGCTGCCATTTCCGCCGTCTTAGCAGTTCTCGGATTTTTCTTCGCTTTCCAGAAGAAGAAAACGACGGGTTCCTACCCGAAGAAACCGTTCGACTCTCTCGCATTCAATTCTCAATTGTACGAATTCGAAAAGAAGGTCTTGTCAACGTCCAAGGACGGGACAGGACTAAAAACTCTCCCAATCCCCACCTTCAAAGCAACTCTTCCGTTTGTCCCTGAGGAAGAGAAGTCCGAAAAATCCGAAAAGTCTTAAACCAGGGACTTCAACTCTAAAAACTAAACTGTATTATTATCAAAAATGACCTGAAACATTTTTATCATTACATAATTTAGAGATACCGTAAAAACCTGTATTTTTGCGTGAATGAAACAAAAATGACAATAGAATGTAATTTTTAGCAATTTAATCCTATTTTTAGCTCGTTATTTAGTTTTTATATAGGCTTTCGCAAGTTGAAGTTATTGTAACTATATTGTAAATTCAACAGAGAATGTGCATTATTCTAATTAAAAAATGGTGGTGTGGTTTTAAAACCTTGTAAGTTTTTAGCATTATTTTTTGTCCGAGATTTTACAATTTATTAATTTACGATTACACGATGAGAAGTAATTTGCTGTATGAAAATTTTTTTTAAAGAAAAAATGTGTTTTGTTTTGCGTGAACACGAATCTAAAAATGTGAAAAATGAAATGTCAATGCACGTCATCGCTTGTTGTGCTCGGAAAACTAACGATAATATATCCAAAAAAACATTACGTTTTGTATAAATTAACTTCTTGTTTGGATTTGCTTTATTATTCTGGTGCAAACATCAATTTGCAAAGTTAGCGAACCACGAAATCCAGTATTTTTAGCTTCCTGAAATTCGGATGACATTATAAAATGACAGGACAAAAATGTGATTCTTACTATGTTTGACTGGCATTATTTTTACCTGTTGCCTAAACTGCATTATGCTGATGAAGGAATTTGCGAGTGGAATATCAAGTCAAGTCAAGTCAAGTGTATTTTATTTTACGTGCTAGAATCATCGACTTACATCGTTTTTCATGACATAACACGAACTTAAAAAGCTACGAAGACACTTAAGAGCTAAGAAGACTATATGATTGTTTATAAATTCGATTCTATAACAATTCAATTCAAATTCTATAATAGATTTTAAATTATGAGATTTAATTCCGTTTCTTGATTTTAAACGGTAAAAACATTATTTCTAAGTTTACATAAGAATTCTGTGACATCATTCGTGAACGACGGTACATTTAGTTCATCGAATTTCCATCGCGTCGGTAATGTGTTCCAAATAGACGCCGCTCTATAAACTATTGATTTGCGGAATTGCGAATAGTAGGGAATAGGAAGATTAACTACGGGCATTGATTTTGAGAATCTGATGCTGTTCTTAGATAGCGTGAAGTAGTTTCTATAAAAAGACGATTCATTTTTCAATGCATCATAGACAAGTAACAGCAGGTTCAGTTTGCATCTTCCAGAAAAAGACAATATTCCTAACTCCTTACAAACTTCGTTCGGTGATAGTTGCCATTGTATTGGACTTTTAAAATTCCGCTTAGCTTTACGATACAAAGTAGGTCTTAAATATACAGAAACTAGACGGCATACTTTCAGGAACCATGTTTCCAAAGTGGTTTCAAATTGTTCCGAATATAGATCTGATGAGAAATCAACTATAGGTAAGATATAAGATTTTACAAGTGTAAAAAAAGCCTCTTTAGGAAGTATCCTTACATAACTGTACAGCATTCCACATGTAGAGTTTAGCAATATCGCACTTTCACCTGCATTCGTCATTCACCCGGGCCGGGTTTCTCCGATCATTAAACATTCATTGCTTCGTCTCCGTCATCGTGGTCACGAGGCGATTTATTGGCAAACAAGCAAACCAGCATTTATTATTACGGACTGAAAAGGAAAGCGCAATTTCCTCACCTGTTCTATTTTTAGTTCAAAGGAAACAGTCGAAGGACCTTTTGTTTAAAATTGCTATTATGACTGGCTAATTTCATTTAAACTCGTTCGTATTTGCATTTTGCATGAAGTAAAATGTATACAATTTACTTGTACAGGCACAACCTTCCGTAACTTCCCCTTATATGTATAACAAGTATAAAGCATAATTTAAATACTTTACTATACTTTCAGTATAGTTTGCACACAGGCGTGTATTATGATTATGAATAATAAATTATTATTATGACATGACAACAAATGACACTGTCCAGAAGATTAGGTAGAAGGCGAGGTCATCCGTGTCATCATCAAGTCAAAGCCGACGTCGACTAGATATCATATAAATCTGACGTTTGGATTTATAAAACATGTTATTGGTCCACAGATAAGGGATAACGATATTATTATTGTTTTGTTCTTTCGTTATTTGCTTGTTAAAACTTGTATAACATAACATTTTCCTAAAAATCAACACGCAGAAGCGAAGATTACGAGTTCATTTACAAAACGCTTTTTGCAACCGTATCACATTTACATTTAATGATGATTGAGGAAAATCGTAACGCGAAACTCTCAACGCGTTGAAAGTCAAAATTGCATTAATTATTCATTTATCAGACACTCAACTCAGCGTAAAAACACATTCACGCGATCAAACTGACCAACGTAAAACGTGTTCGAACTATTATCTTTAAAAATAATGATGGATAATGTATTGAAAGGTCATAGAAATTGGTAGTTTTGGGTTTGTTTGTTAGTAGCATAAATTTGCATAGTACGGGCCGTAACTATAAACGTAAAAGTTGGAAAGGTTAAAAAATGTCGCAGACATGCTGTGTCTATTGGGAATTCTGAATGGAAAATCGTAATCCTGCAACGAGCAATTAGACAGACACAAAAAGCCAAAAAGCCATAAAGCACTGGAAGCTCATTTCATGCAAAATACATGAGGATGACGATGAGCGTTATGTTCCTGCGCTTCTCCTGCTCTTGTTTGCTGGAGAAGACAGAGAAGAGTAGTCGAATCTCTCAGGATCAATACCTTTCGAAAAACCATTTTGCACAAATATAATATTACAATTGTAACTAGTACAATGTAAATGCAAAACAAAATGTTCCTTCTCACAGCAGGTTTGAGTATTGAATGTGAATCTTTTTGCAGTTAGCACAAGCCAAACCAAGCCAGGTCCAAAAACTTGAACCCTTAATATTATAAAAACAGCATGCATGTGATATTTTGTCGTATTCACATTTGAGATGCAGATGTACTCAATGAGATGAGGATTTAAGGATGAGAGGAGATACAAAGATCACCTTCGTCGTCGACGGATACTGCTTGCTAACCTTGTGATGATGATTGCGTAAGTTACACACACAAGGCATTATACAACTGCTACTAAAACCATGTCTCCGCTCCCTGTAATGTTGTGAATTTTTGCGAGCTCAAAAAGCTTGTCTTTGTATACCCCATTGAAAGAAAACAGTCGTTCCAAGTATCAAGCATGCATGTGTATTAAACTTAAATGTTATAATCTACAAGTACCATAGAGCAAAATGGCAATTCAATTCATTCAATATGCAATGCGCAGAGCAGAGCAAATGCAAAAATGCAAAGTAGCCTTAGTGTGTGCGTATGTTTTGTGTGTATTGTGGCAACTGGCAACTTTATTAAACCCAGCTCATCGTCATGAATATACTGAACTGAACCATAAAAGCTCTAAACCAAAACCAAAGCTTAGCTTGTCACGTCGTCGTGAGTTCTAAAAAAGTGCAAGAACGACATGCGATGTGCGATTTTGATAACAAAGTCAAAAGTATAATACGAACACATAGGCGACACACCGTAGACTGTAGTGCTACTTTTCTTATGACGACGACCGACCGATGTAACACAATTTATAACACATTTCACTAGTTGAGTTTGAGTTTGAGCGATTGCGAATGTGAATTGGCAATGAGGGAATCTCAATGAAACCGGATCGCATCGCATCGTTTCATAGCACAAAAATCAAGTTCTAATGCGGATTCTCTGACAAATGAAACCATCACATCGCTGCCATCATTGCATTCAATTGGATCCAATGAAGTGTGGCATGTGGCATACATACTAATAATAATACATTCCAAAATTTTTGAAGATAATATTTTGAACAATTATTTTGGCAAAGTCAGAATAGCAAAACTAAACGTGTGAGGAGATGTGTTGAGAATGGAGCCAATGGGAAAAGTGCGGAGGTGAAACGAAACGAAGAGGGACTTTCCAGTTTTGCAGAGGCAGAGACTATAAGCTGAAACTGAGTTCTCCAGCAGAAATTCCAGCTTTGAGAGCTGAGCAGAGAGAATTTTTTTCACTCTCCAGTTTTGTCCAGCTCAGAACAGAAATCAGAAGGTTTTGGGATTCTTCGTCTGCGCCTGCTGAAAACTCACAGAAGTAAACTGCAATACAAGGCAAAGCAGAGGAGAGAAGCAAAATAAAGCAAAAGCAAAGGAGACGACGACGATTTGTGACGACGAAAGTCTCGTGAAAACCCTTTTTATTCAGTCTTCGTTAACTGACCTATTCAACGTGCTCTCATAACACAGAACTACACTCGTCTCCGTTACCTTTTCTTCGAATCATGTGCTCCTCTTCCTCTTGAGTTCACGACTTTCGTAGACACATTTTTAATTTTTTTTTGTGTCAAGTCCGTCGTAACGTGTGTCACCCTGGTCCATCTTTATTGCTCGTGACTTCGTGTGTGTTGTGTGTCTGTCGTCGTCGTGTGTCATCGTCCTTGTCCTCATCATTGTCGCCATTACCGTGTCAGTATCACTCGTTACCTTTTTTCCAACGTGTCCATGAGATAACACCGCAGATAAGGAAAAAAAAGAAAATTAAGAGAATGATCGTTTTATTTATTTCCTTCCAATATTTACTTCCTGACATTTTTCCTCTTTCAGAATTTTAAATCAAGTTTCAAACTTGCAGGTTTTTTCAATTTAAAACAAAATGAGAAAATTTTTGATGTCAGTTAACGTTGTAATTTGTATATTTTGAACATTTGTGAGGATTTTGTGTGACCTCTGTGTGCGTTTGTGTTCAGTAGCGTGTGACACACAACACAATTTAATTTGGTTCCGTTAATTGTAACATTCAACTGTTCGTTGTCAATTAATTGTTCGTTTGTATTTGTATTGTATATTCCTTTATTGACGAGTTGACTTGCATTTATAATGTACATGAACATGTACATCAAAAATCCTGAATTCTAGTCAAGATTATTCCGAGAATTTTTGACATTGAGATTCGACATTGACAGTTTTTCGTACTAAAAGTATTGTTGGTAGTTGGTAACAAAACCAAAAAGTATTCCAAATTCAACATTTTTTCTTGTTGCTGTTGAAAGTAACTGGAAAAAGGAACACACCAGTTTTTTGGGACATCACCCATCATCAGCTGATATACACTTTTGTTCCAAAACATTGACAAGAGACGACGTTGAATGCAATGGGTTCCTCACTAGGCATTCGAACTTCAAACGTAGTGACTTGTTGACCTTGACCTTTGACAGAAGGGACGAAAAGTTAAATGAGACAACAAGAACAGACGATTGTCCGTCATCATCTTGTTAAGAATGGCAACCCAAAATCAAAAGGTGGAGAGCTTGGTACGTGTGGGTTACTACGAACTGGACAAAACCATCGGGAAGGGCAACTTTGCTGTCGTCAAACTGGCTACACACATCATCACCAAGTCGAAGGTTGGACCATTTTTAAAAAATGACCTTTATAATTCATTTATGTAATGTGTTTATGCTGGTAATTGTTGGAATTGCATCAAGTCGCTAGATTGAGAAGATCATGCGAGACTGTGTCGTAGCCAAAATGGCATAAGAGTATGAAAGAGTAAAGTGGACGTGGACGTGGACAGTCAGTCAGACAGGAAACATTTGATTTGTGTAATGAGATTAGGTCAGATTAGGTCAGTGACGGAGAGTTATTGTCATCAAGCTGAGCGGAGCAGACATCTGAGCTAAGGGACGGTGACGAGTGACGACAAAGACAACGCTTGAAAAGAATGAATGAAACATGAATGAGGTCTCGAGGAAAAGACGGAGAAAAGCAGATTTTTGTTTGTGCGTCAATATGAGGTCCACATTTTCAAGTCAAGTCACTCCTCTTGAGACGTGCTTTCTTTTCGGACTTTCTCCTTAAGAGAGAAAGTGTCGCAAGGGAGCACGTGTCTTCTATTCACTTCACATTCGTTTGTGTATAGGATCTCTCTTGGAGATTCTCATGAATGAAAGACGGAAGATGAGATTCTTTTCTTTTGTTTCTCGTTTCTGTCTCATCCGTTCAAAGTCTTTTGTATTGAGAAAGAATAATGGACAATTAACGACATCATCTTTTTGAACAATAAGCCAAGCCTAAGACATTCGTTTGAGTGAGCTGTCGTAGTATTGCTGCATTAAAACGATCCTTACCTGGGGAAACAGACAAGGTCGTAAAATACGGACAAGAAGGGAAAAGACGTGAAAGACTCACTCGCTCGACTCGCATTCGCTGTGACTTTGTTTTGGACTGACGTCTGTGTGACGAAACATGACGCAAATCGGAGTGCCGGTTCCTCCTCCCAGTCTACCTCCCGAGACCCGAAGCAAGCAAGGAAGGCTATGACCATGGCTTGCTATTGCTCCCGTCCCGTCCCGATGGTTCCTCCGACTCACTCATTCTGAGAGAGTCCAATTCCCCCAAAACCCGGGAGCACAGCAAGAGCGTGTATGCAGTTTTGGCAGTCACAGAAATGAATGGAATGGAATGAACTGGCATGGAATGGCAAAGCCTTATTCCTTCCTGCCTCTTGCCAGACCAACAAAACCTAATCTAATACCAGCGCAATTTGCTCTTCCCTTATTCTCTTCTTTCACTCCTTTCTTTTCGCCTGTTTCTCATGGTGGTGGTGTGGTACTGTGCCATTGCCATTGTACTTCATATCACAGCTCCGAAAAAAGGAAAATCCACTTATAGTCATAAAGATGCCCAATTTTTACTCAAATGTCGGTTTATTGCATTCACTTTCATTCACTTGTCAAAGCATCAATGTATAACATCACAAGTCACGTCGTCACGAAGTAGACCTTCCCACCACTTCCGCCGAAACTCGCTCCAGTACCACGTTTTACAAAATTATGAATGAATACATAATAAGTCGCATTATCGCATACAAATAGTGGGATGAAAATGAGTTAAGTTATGTAATACTAGGTTGGGGGTTGGGTCAAAATAAAATGAAGATCAGGTCTTTTAGCGAGGGTCGTTGTTTATCCAACGAAATACGCCATGATTCCGCCTTTTATAAGACGATTCGGTCGATCGCTTCTCTTCTTAAGTAGTCCCAGTTCATTAATTGAATGCGTTCTATTATGATTTCGATTAATTCTTCGTATTTTTGCTTATATTGTAGGTGGCCATCAAAATCATTGACAAGACGAAGTTGACGAGCGACAACCTTAAGAAAATCTTTCGGGAAATTACTATAATGCGAAAATTGAAGCATCCTCATATCATTCGGCTATATCAGGTACGTACGTTTGCTGGACTGTGTCGACTCCTGTGCAACTTCTTCGTTCTTGCAGTCCTTTGGCGATAAATAATTAATCTGTTTCTTAAGTCGCTGAGACAGTATCTGACCAATTTGTTATCAATCATCCTTAGTTAATCAATTGCGAAGTTTGGCCCAGAGTCTTATGCTTGCTACTACAAGTCATTTATTGATAATTTTTGAAGCTTGGTTAAATGTATACAATTGGATTTCGGGTATTAACGAATTATATGAAGCTTGATTGGTGAACCGACATTCAATTAAATGACAAGAGAATGGTTTATTCATTTCATTTCTTGCGTATATTTGCAGGTGATGGAAACCGAAAGCATCATTTACTTGGTCACTGAGTTCGCCAGCCGCGGAGAGATTTTTGGTAAGTATTGGGAGTTTGGTCACAGTACTAGCCCACTCCAACTAGCGATTCTTCCCACGGTTTGGAATTTGTCATTGTTATAATTTACTAAAATTTTCGAACATTTTACAGATCACTTGGTGGTGAACGGACGGATGCATGAAAACGAAGCGCGTAGACTCTTTAATCAAATTGTGCTAGCAGTCAATTTTTGTCATCAGAATGGAGTGGTGCATCGCGATCTCAAGGCTGAAAACCTGCTCCTCGATAGGAATAATAATATTAAATTAGCCGGTACTATAATTTTCATTTGTTTTGCTCCATTTTGCTTCGTCATCTCTAAGTATAGCGTTTACGTTTTGTTTTTGTACTCTACCTTTCAGATTTTGGGTTCAGTAATGAATACCAAAACGGGAGTCTTCTGACGACATGGTGTGGCAGTGTAAGAGATCAAACTGTACCATTTTTAGTTTAAAAGTCTTTCATGTCGTGTCGTGAATGACGTTTCTGTGCTCTTTTTAAAACAGCCTCCTTACGCCGCTCCTGAGTTATTCGAAGGACGAAGTTACGATGGTCCTAAAGCAGACATTTGGGTATTTTGATTAGTGGTTGTGACTATAATATTAATGTTCAATGAACTTTAACGTTGGAAATTATTTATATATTGTAAATGAATAGGAAGTGCAGAGATGGAGGACTGAATGAAATATCGATTTTTTCTTTGACAGAGCCTTGGAGTAGTTTTGTATGTGCTTGTGTGCGGAGCTCTGCCGTTTGATGGCTCAACCCTGCACAGTCTCCGGAATCGTGTGATTGCAGGCAAATTCCGCATTCCATTCTTCATGTCCACCGGCTGTGAACACTTGATTCGTCACATGCTCGTCGTGGATCCTACAAAAAGACTGACAATTCAGCAGATTCTCGCTCACAAATGGATGGCCGAGGTACCTTTAATACTTTACCACCGCCACCACACCATTAACCAAATGGATCGCGCTACTAAATTTTAATGGATACAATAATAATACTTTATTCTTCATATAAACAGCAGGAAGAAGTGGTAATAATGCCAGTCTGCGAAGAGCCGTTTGGAATAGAAACCCTTCGTGAGTCTGTTGTCGACCAAATGACTCTGCTTCCTGGACTGTCCAAGGACTTGATTCTTCTGTCCATTCGAGAGAAACGGTTCGATCACATCTCAGCCATGTATGATCTGCTCTGCGAACGAGACGAAGAAAGTCGCGGACAGTCGCCATCTCCTTTTCAGTTACCCGCTCAAAGGAAAGCTTCGATTACGACGGGGGTCGTGGAGCGGCCTGATCAAGCACCTCCCGAGATTCAACTCTTCCTCAATGACGCTCAAATCTACGAGAAAGTAAATACAGACTTCCGATTGTTCTTGTCAACATGTTTTATTCTTTGACAATTTGTTGGAGACAAAATGTAACAAAATATTTCTAGAGGATTCAGAATATTTTTCGTGGTGCCTAGAGCCTAATCTTGATTCAAAGTCGGGTTCGGTTGCTAGACAGCGTACACTATAGTTAGTTGTGAAGGGCAATGACTCATTTGATTGTTGTATATGAAACTAACAGTTCGACGAAATGCGAATGGGCGAAGATGACGTAAGACGACAGGATAACTCCCAAACTCACCAAGGAAGACGTCATACTGTGGATTTGCCACAGGTCTCGTCTCGTATTTTCCCAACATTGATTGCCGTTTTGTATTGTTGTATCCTTCTTTTTGTGGAAGAAGCCTGCTTTTTTGTCCCAATGATCAATGACTCAATTCCTTCTCATAGTGGTCTTTTTCCTCTTGCCATTCCCGGAGTCCGAACTCTGAATATTAACCGATCGGGAATTTTATATGGGAATCCAATCCATGGTCCTTATGCATTATTACTTTTATGCCTTCCTGCTTTATATAATGTATTCTTTTATCCTTTTCCTTTTCGTGTCCAAAACATTTAACCAACCTAAAGTACTTTTGCAATTTCTTCTTTGTTTGCCGATCCGTTCGTTACCTCTGTTTGGGTCAGCGAGCCCGTACCCATTTGGTCCATAGGCCGATCGTTTCCCATTTGAATTTCTATTTGTGGAAAATACTGTCTATTTTGTTTTAATTTTGAACCCCCCGTTGTGTGCTATCTAGCGAATCTAAAGAGTCGCATTTTATGTCGCTGTTTGCCTGTTGTGTTATTAGTGTCGCATTATGTCGTAAACTGTAACCGTATTTGTCTCCACAGCAGGGTAGGGAAAGAAGGGTTATTCCCACTCTGCAATAATGTAAGCCGTTTACTCATATGTATCCATTTGTATGCGTGTTGCAGGGCCTGCCTGTCATAATCCAAGGGACTGAAGAGACCATTCCTCTCGTCGAAAGTGTGAAGGATCAGCATCTTCTTAAACCTCCCACAGTCATGGAGAACAGTAAGTTTACAGTTTGGACTTCTTTCTGGCAGTTATCGTAACATAAAACCTGGTTGTTGAGAGTATTATAAAATAAAATTCTGATTTTTGTGATGCAGCGTGTGGATTCGGTCGCAGAGCTTCTGATGGCGGTGCAAATCTTCAGCAGAAGGAGAAACAGCAACAACCTTGTGAAGGCGGGTGGAGCCATCCTTCATCTCGGGAGCAACTCACGACGGTACTGTTCACAGAAGATTTAATCATGATTTCATCAATGTCTTGCGGTTTGTGTTAATTTGGATGATGGTGATGATTTTTGTAGGGTGTTTTGCGGAGAGACACGACGTACCTCGGCAACCCCGAAGAAGAAATCCTCTTCCGAGGTCGGAGCCGACGTACTGGTCTCATCACGGTCGTGGAGAGGCCTCCGGGTATGCAAACCCAATTTCGTCTCTTTCCTAAATGGGATCGTAATTTAATTCACTCTCTTGCTCTGGTCGATGTGTTACAACAGGCGACAAACGAAAATTTTCTCGTCGGAAACTTTATTACCGCTTTTCGCTCCTCGCTCATCTCCAGCAAAGGCTATGTTGTGTACCCTTCTCAGCTCTGTGTGCTGTCCTAACAAGCTTGTTTCCACATTTACATCGTAATTCACTATTTCCCTCTCTTTTAATGGCATTTCCAAATCCTTGCTAAAGCAATGTACCAGGAAAAATGCAAATTGAACCTGCTAATTTGATTTTATACTCTAATTTTTTGTGCTTTTCTTTCGTTTGATTACATTTTTTTAGTTTAACAAATTTTCATTGCTTCATTTTTTTGTTTGGCATGAAATTTTTTTTTTAAGTTGTTGATCCCGAGTCGCACAAACTGTACATGGTGGGCCCTAGTTTCGGTCCGTCTTCGTATGTTCCTGGGCAAAACCTAAATATGCCGCATCCGTCTCATTCGCGACGACTTTTCCAGCACACTTTGTCACGAATTCAACCCAGAAAATACCGAAATGCTTATTACCACCAGCCAGGTTTTTATTTTTTATTTTTTCTTTATTTTCATTGGTTTTCAGTTTTTGTTTTAAGTTTTTGCGTTTTCGCTGAATGATTTTTTGTCTCTGTTGGTGTGATTTGGTGTCTCTGACAATGTCGGTCGCGTGACATGATGAATTGTGACGCGAGAAGATGAAACATGAGCCAAAAAAGTACTGTAGAAAAAAGGGAAAAGAAAGTTGGTTGTTAGTTGAGATCTTTTTTGTTTTGTTCGCTTTGACAGGTCGTGAAACGTACAAAGAGTTGTGTCATATGCCCTGTGAACGCTACAGCCCTGTCCGCCGAGGAAGTGAAGGCACCTGTCCACCTTCCCCAAGACTTGCCAAAACTTTGCAAGTAAGTGCCGTGCCATGTCGTGTCCTTTCAAATTTGTATCATAGTATACTTTGTACATTCGCAACACCGAAACTACTCAAGTTGTCCAGTTCTGCTCTACAGTTCTCAAACACTAGCTCCCAGTTCGCGTGGGCAATAACGCTAAAAATGTAATTTCCACCAGAAATTGCCACTTTCGTTCCGTAAAATGCGCCTTTATGCATTCGTTCGCTGTCATCTTTTCCATGTTTTTAATCAAGTGCGACCTGACGTGACATGTTGCTCATTTGCAGCTCGCTGCTCTGCTGTTGTGAGTACACAAATCTGTTGTAGTCAACAAGAACAAACTCGCCAGGGTAGCCGGGCAGTGAGCTTGCATTTTCAGCTTTAGATTACTTTTGGATAAACTAGTTAAGTGGAAATAATACAACTCGACGACAACAAGAAGCCCTTTTCTTGGAAAAGAAGAGCAGAGGCTACAACGTCTCTCTTTCTTACTCCTGTCGTCTCTGCAACGATCCTTCGTTTCCACCCTACAATTCGTTGTACGTTAGAATCCACGGAAGACAGTGTGTTTCCATAATAAGCATTGTGCTCGCATAAGAGCACAAGTACGTTATATAAAATGGAAAGTGGAGGTCTGGACCATTTTCCTTTTGAACTTGGACTGTTGACGACGTCAATTTGGACTATGTGTATTAAACACAAAGGAATAAGGACGTACCTAGTTTGGGAAAAAGGGTCGTAGTAAAAGTTGAAGATGAGCTCGTTTGAAGCTTTATGAGTTGAGACTCTGCTCTGCTGATATAAGCGTAAACGAGACAGAGAAAGTTGATTCTTTTCTTCTCGTTTTCCTCTTGCTCCTGTGCTTCTTGAGAAGTATATATGTGAACATGGAGATGAGATGGAGTAGGAGGGAAAAGTATAAGAAGCAGAACAAAATACGATGAGATGACTCAAGACTCTTCTTGATGGTTGGCCAAGTTTAGAATTTATTCTGTGCTTCGTACTTTGCCCCCGGTGAGTTTCCTTCCTCATATCTCAACTCCTGTCCCCTCACTCTTCAGTGACTCTGGAGGACGCCCAGCTCAGCTCGTCAGCTCCAAGCTCTAACTAATTTTCAGACCCAGCTACACTGCTTCAGTTCGCTAATCTCACATCACGTCTCATAACTGTCTCCAGTCGACTCTCTCGTCTTCGTCTTATTAAGCTGTCCATATTAATATACACACTTCACTCGGGGTTTCAGACCTTCCTTTCCTCACTCTCACGGCGCACTTTTCCCTTTTATTATCGTCTTTCTTCTTCCTATCAAAATTCCCTGGAATTTTCTACATTTCTTAGGCATTTATACATTGCACAGCTGCTGTTCCATTCCATGACCGCTCATTTTCACGGTATTTTTCGTTGAAGAAAGTCGAAGGAGACGTTTTTCGTTTTTTTCTAATAATTTCTTGGAAGGAAGGAAGGAAAGCTCGCAGCTGGAGCCGAAGAGAAAGAGAGAGTCGAGATCTCGAGATCAAGACTTTATGTTTCCTTTTTCAGAATGCTTTGTTATGCAGCGTGACTGCCTGAGTGAGCTTAGGAGTGACTAATAGGAACGCAGAGAGGCTTCGGAAGGCAGTTGGGAGAAAAAGTGTTGCGAATAATGTCAAAGTTTGTTAGGTGAAGTAGGACATTTGATGAGTTTTTGTGTGCGCAGAGGGACGAGCGACGTCATTCGGTCACCTCGTCTTCGCCATCGTCGCCGGTTCGCCTGTTCCAGCCGTTGGACTCTCCTCTGGCTTCGCTCCCCACGACTCCCGGGCCTTTGGACATTTCCCAAGGGCTCCAAGGCCTTCATCTCTACTCGCACCAGCCTCAAGCACCGCCTTCCCCGTTCTCGTTGCAGAACAATCCCACTCTCGCCATGATTCAAGAACACACTATCCTCAAAAGTTTGCATGTACGTTCGTAGGCGTTTTTGTAGTCGCACGTCTTGTCTTGTCTCTGAATACATTCTTTCAAGTGAATAATGAATTGAAATGCTTTGTTATAGTCGCCGTACCCTGAGATTTCTGTGACGGACGAGTCTGGGTGCCTTCCAGTGTTCCTGTTGGAGGATCCGGACACGACTCGACGGCCTTCGATCACACGGGGCATTGGGAAACCACAACCAGAGCCAGAAACCGAGATTCCTCTCGCGTCTCTCTGATGTGATCACTAATTCCTTCCTTCCTTCCTCGTTCTTCGTTCCCTTCGCTTCCCTTCTTTCCATGTGCTTTCCTCCTTCACTTGGCGAATCCATTTCCCGTAGAGCCCACTTGTCGTCATAAAACGGAATAACAGCATCAAGTGTGAAGAAGAAAGCAACTTCCCTGCACGACGGTCGGTCATAAAACAGGACAACGAAAAAACTTGTCCTTACACATTTTGAGCAATGTTTCTTCATGTTCTCTTGTTCAACTCTTCATGTTCCTCGTTTTGCTGTTCATTCGTTCGGCTCTTCGTGTTCACTGTTTCTCAGCAAGGAAACGAAAATCTACACACAAAATATCGTCGTCGTCTTCGACTAATGTTCAAACTAATTCCACTGTGATGGACAAACTTTAGCAATGAGGGAGCAGCAGCGCAAAATGACATTTTTGGGTCGTTCGCTCGCTCTCTCAAAAGCACACACTTCTTACTGTTCTCTGTCTTTTCTCTCTCATCAAATCAACACAAAACACACCGCTACTTTGCTACTTTCGTCTATACACAGATTCATTTTCATTCCTTCGATTTCCTTTGCAAATTTTTAGGTTGTCGTCGATTGTGCTCGCATCGCACATTTCAATTGTTGTTGCGCCTCAGCACTTGCGTCGTGTTGTTGTTTGTCAACAATACGCTATCTATTGTTATTATGTACTAGTTACGTGGTAATTTTGTAATCATGCATCAACGATAACAAAGAACATGAACGAACCTAAACCGAATGAACATTTTTTAAAATGCAACATCAATTTGAAAATCGTTGTTAATCCATTGTTAGTCAAACGTTTTGTTTATATTCGTGCAATATTACCTACCGTTTTATAGCCGACATTTTAAAGAAATACTGTTTTAACAGTCGGTGGTTCAAATTCAAACAAAACAAGATGGGTTTTTCATTTATAGTTGTGAGTAATGAGTATACTCTAAAAAAACCGTACAATTGATTTTTAAGTTTTAAATGAACCATTTTAACGAAAAATTACCAAAGAGGACTAATATTACTAACTAAGAATGGCAATTTCTAAACCAACTACTAATTAAGTTGATCTTGTTGTGCGTATTTTAAAGTTTTAATTGCATTTTAGATTCTTTAGTCTAGTTAGTGAAAAAGACAAAAAAACTTACAATATTTTAATTTGTGACTTGAGACTTAATATAATTAAAAAGTAGCAAAAATGTACTTTTTGTGTTTGTTAAAAAATACTCGACTCATCATTGTAGTTCGTCAATACCAAAAAATGCGACCGTGAAAACGAAAAACTAATAATAACCAAAAAATCAAAGTAAATAAAAAACACTGTTGTGAATCTGTTGAAATATAAACAAAAAACTACACTTGAATGTGTTAGTTTCGTGTTACACTTGAAAAAGTTACTTTCATGCATTTTTTGAAGCGAATTTTGTTGTTGCTCTGTTGCGAATTGTTTCCGAATGCATTTACTTCTGAATTGTTTTCATTTTGTTTGTATTGTTTTTATTTGCAGCTTCTAATGCAGCACTGAAGCATTCCAGACTTCCAGAAGACCCAGTTCACAAGTGAAAAAAATGTTGTAAAAGTTCGTAAAGCCGAAAAGTTTAGAAAACCCGTTTCGTTGAACATGCACTGGTTTCGGGCTTGAAGAAAGCAAAGGCTTTTGAGAGAGTGGCATGGCATGGCAGAAAAGGATAAAGCGTGTACTGTTGAATGCGTCAGAAAATGGGGAAAGTAGAAACAACAGCAGCGTTGTTCTTTGGTGGCTGATTGACAAGAAGAAGACGAGCTGGCTTGAGCGAGTTGGGATGGCTAGGCTTTTGTTTAGAAGAAAAGGAACAGAAAGAGCAGACTAGTCAATCAGTCAGGCACGTCAAACTGTCCGAATTTAGTAGATTCGGATCAAAAGATCAATTAAGGCGCTGCACGATGATGGTGATGCGCAAGGATGTTGACATGTCCGTTTGTCGAGCAAATAATGTGCTCGTTGCATTTGGTCCATTGAGACGTGATCGCGAAAGAACTCGTTTTCTTTCCAATTTCATTGTATTAGGAGGTTTCAGGGAACAAAGGAGAAGGGGAAAACTAAAGGAAGCACTAGTTCTGCTATATTGCAGCCGCATGTAACGAGAACGTAATTTGATATCCTTTGCGTTGAAAACGAGAATGCTTTTTTAGTATGTGGGTTCGGTTGAATTTGAATCCCGGGTGAAGAAATGCGACAAACAACGTGAAGTCGTAGAGTACGAAACTATTCAATTTCGCACCCCTACAATCGAATTCGTCATTGGCAATTATTACCACTTTTTCTTTGATAATGGTCTTCGTAAGGGAAGAATATAATAAAGGGCGCAATGCAATAAAATCAAAAGTGGTTCAGAAAGTGCGTTGAGAGCAAAATGTTACAGACGAGAATTGAATAAACGAGCTGCGGATGCGGATGATAGTGTCACAAAATGCTGGGCTGGAATGAGGGACGACACGCCGTGACCTTGGCGAAGACGACGGCGACGGATCTGCTCCAGGCTGCTTTCTCGGCTTTCCAGGCTTTTCTCTCCTGTCTGTTCTAACAACTTGGGACATTCTGCTGTCTCCATAGAACCTAACTGACTACTAAAGGTGAAAGTAGAGAGAAAGTACTACTACGACCCTCCTTCGTTCGTAAGTCCGTTCCTTAGTAGTACTAGTATGTACAACAACGACAACAAGTTCTACTTTTCTTCTTTTCCTCCCGAACAATTCCACTTCCACTACTTGCAATTGTCGATACATTCATTCCCTATTGATTTCTGTCGTCCCTGCTCTCTGTCGCTCTCATCCTCCTGTTGGTTATTGTTGTCGCCTTTGAAAATATATATCTCACATGATGATGAAATACTGGCCACATCTAAACACATTATTTGCTCCTCTTCTTTTCCCAAGAACCAACAAGAGCCAGAGCGAAACGAACCGAAAAGAGGAAAAGAGTAAAAAAAATCAATCGGAATTCAATTAGGATGGCGAAGAAGCTTAAAGAACAAAATCCTATTAAAACGCATCTCTCCCACCTCAATCTTTTCTTTCTTCTTCTTCTTTGCTCCTTGTTCGTGTTCTTGTTCTTTTTCTTCATGTTCCATCTTCACATTATCGGAAAAAAAGTTTTTTTTAGTGTTCCTTCAAGGCAACTTTGAGTTTTATAGTTTCATAGTTTTTTGTTCTTTCTTGTCCATGTTTGTCTTTTTTGAAGAAAACTTTAACTTTCTCATCTGCACTTTCACTCACCGGAGCGAGGAGAGGAGAACGAAGAAAGGGGAACTGAATGTACTAAAATGCGTGATATTATGTCAAAAAATGGAAAATATATAAGAATATATACGAATTTTGTATGTGTGTAGTGTGTGTGTGTGTGTTTGCAGAACGAAATGATCTCTTGGGAGACTTGGCACATTTTCTCATCAAAAAAGGCTTTCTCGTACGTAATACACGTGCTAACTTTAGAGTCCATGACTCATATTTTTACATTCATTGTAACGGCACATGTTTTTGAACGTGTATGTGTCGGTTTTTAGGTGTCGTCCCTTGCCTGTAATTATGTGAGCAAGCATACCAAAACTCTCAATTTGCACAGAGATAAATTGAACAAATCCAACCCAGCGAAATCGTATTGTGCCCTGCTGCTTACTCATTAAAAAGAGGATTATACACAAAACAGATAAAACTACACAAAATTCCTTTGAAATGAAAAGGTATTAATTGAAACGCTTCTTTCATTTATGGAAGAGCGAGACACAAGAGGTCTTGTTTGTTATTTGGGTTTTCCCCAAAGTGCCGTTTCGTTTCTAGAAATTCTCGTCGTCCCTTTTCATTTGGCTCATTTTGTATGATAGCTTTTTGAGTACACGCAGTCAAATTGGATCAAAAGGAAATTCGTAGTAGGAGTACGAGTAGTAGTACCTTCGCCGCCGTCGTCAGAGCGTCGGTCATATTCGCCGACCACTTCAAAATGGTCTGTACGTTCGTTGTCTATCCTGTGTATGAAATGGAAATCTCTTTGTTTCCCAAATGTATAAATGTATCGTACACAGCTCGTAAATCACTTACAAACAAGCACTGTTTCTGCTCTCCTGTTCCAGATCCAAAGCCAAATCACGTCGCCTTAAGGCACAACGGATGCACCGGATTTTCAGATTTTGAGGTTGACTCTGTCTGTCAATTTCCTGTTTCACGAAAGCTTTTCATTTCATGTGATAAAGTTTTGCAACATTTTATCAGAAAATTTTCGTACAATGCCCTAAATATAAATAGCTGGGCAGCTCCACAAAGTTGCCCTTTGTTCGAAAATTATTTCTTCTAACCTTTCACATCAGAAATATAGGTGAATTTCAATTCTGGGAATTTTGACTGAGCAGAGTTTTTATTTGTTGGTAGCTCCGAAAAAAGAAGCCTTAATTCTACGTTGCTACTACCCCGCTGCTTGCTGACTTTTGCAACTTCGTACAAGGCATTTTGTACAAGTGAAACTTTTTGTGTCGGCCGCAGGATATGGAATTTGGTATGTACTAATGTCACATAATAACATGAAAATTGAGCACTCTACTGCTTGGCACTGCTTGTTTCAAAAACTCACGCTGATTTTGGTTAGATAATTGCAGGCTGCAACTCACAAGGCAACCCCAAGAGAACAAAGTGTGTCCAACAACTGTCCAAAAACTCTCAAAACGATTCCAGCTGTCTGCGACTGTGAGCTCATAAACTTTGTGAAAAACAGGTTTTGTACGTGACAAACAATGGAGTATTGAGCATATGTATCCAGCACGCCGAAATGACATTCAAAGAGATGCATGCATGCAGACACACATTACAGAAGTTGCAAATAATATTGAGTGTGTCATGTCGTTGTGAAAGACACGCCGTTTGTCCTCTCTCTCTTGCTTTTGGCTTCTGCTCTCTCGTGTGTGTTGAGAATCGTGCGGTTTTTCGAATAATAATGGAAGGTTCCAGTTCCAGTAGTATTCTATAGTATTTCCACTATTCCATTCATGCATAGTATGGCCTATTATGCAAAATAAACGGGCAATAGCTGTAGGCTGTAAACCGTGCTTTTGTGTCCGTGTGTGTGTGACCTTGCAAAAACAAGGTTTTGTCGTCGGAGGAGGGACGAACTCTTTGTGAACCAATTCAAAAGTCGAAAAGTAAGGAAGAAAGAGTCAGAACAAGCAGGACAAGAAGAAGAAGAAGAACAAACTTTGGTTTTAATCTATGCTCGCTGCAGCAGACCTGAAGTCTTTGATTGATTGCTTTCCCCAGCAAGAAAGCAAGCACATACACACACATTTTGCGGTAGAAGTGCTACAGCTAGCACTACCAGATAAATTATGAGATTTCACTACTCTCGCCAACTGTAGTAAAACAAAATCGTCTGTCGTCTCCTGGAGGAGAATTCCTTTGAATTTTTGCACATTTTCCAGCGTTTCAAAGCATTTTCTGTAATATTCCTTCCTTTTTTGTGTGCGTGTCCTCATTTTCCTCGTTTTTGTGCAGATCTTTTGCTTTTTTTGACCGACTTGCTAAATGGAAAAATGTAGTAATATTTGACCAACTTTTCTTTTTCTTTTGTTCCTCTTTCACCGCTTGCTCAAGGTCAAATGCTCGTCTTCAGAGACCCAGACAAAAAAGCAGGGAAAATTTAAGACGACATGATCTCTTCGAATTGATCCGTCTAACTGATCCAACTAACCGATGGAATTCTTTTGCCGATTGCAACTTGCAACTTTCACCAACAACTTTCTTTCCTCTTGCTTCCTGTGTTCCAAGCTCAAAAAGTCGTTCAATGATTAGTGGTTGCGGGTGGGTCCGTTTTTGTAATGTCGCTTTCATTCCATCCATCCATCCCGGAGAACAGAGCCCAAAAAAGTCGAGTCGCAAGTCGCCAAAGTCAAACGTCTCGCAGTCAATCTCTCAATCCACCTTCTTTCTCTGTGTCCTTTTCCCTTCTACTACTGTGCACAATGCAATGAATGATCGAAACTTATCCGATTAGACGTTCGTTCGTACAGAGTACAAAAGATGAGATTATCATTGGCTTTATCAATAGACTTTTCTCCTTTCAGTTGCTTTATAAGACTGTTTGTGGATTTTGGATGAATTTCAGCTTAATATAAGAATCATAAAAAAGCAAAGAAAGTTTAAAAGGCAAGTTGAGAGCACTTTCAGTTTTATAGTATAACAGGCGTACCTTCGAACAATTTATGATGTGACCTTGAACCGGTTTTTTTGTTCTCGAGTAAGAAAGCGTACAAAAACTAGAAAGCATTCTTGCGAAAGATTGATCATTTTTTCATGATGATTTGCTGCTTGAGGAATGTCAGAGACACACGGGAAATATCGGGAAAAGATGAAGGGAATGATTTTTGAGTTGGCATGATGGCTTTGTGTTCAAAATGAGAGTAGAGAATCGGACAAACTCACAAGTCACAACTCACTTCCTGCACAGCTCAGCTCAACTCAGTCAGCCCAGCAGCTGCGTCCTTCGATCTTTCTCCATTACATTCCATTCGGGCAGAGCCAGATGCTCTTTAATGCCTTCAATTCCTACACTTAGTTGTGTGTGTGTGAATCCAAATCAATATCAATAGCCAAATAAAGTATGTTTTATACCCCAGTTCCGAGTAGTTATAGGCTTTATCTTCTTCACCTTTTTTTCTCACGCCCACACAGCACAAGCACACACACAAAACGTCGGATCACATACATTCTCCTGTCACAAAGGAGAAGGCGCTACGGCTACACTTAACTTTTTCCCCTCGCGTTGTAATGTTGTTTCCTCGGACGGACGCTACTCGTTCAGTCCGCAAAAAAAGTCCCGGGTGGGTCTTCAACGAGTCTCAAGTGGCGCCGGCATGTCCCAAGAAGAACAACCAACAAAAAATTGTATCTCAAATGTAATGCCAGTGTGTGCATACGTGGAAGACCGTTTTAAGGAACGAATACGTAAAGTCGATGTGTGTGGAGAAAGTGTAGCGTAGTAAAAACGTAAAAAGTAAGTAGTTTTAGATGTTGCAAGAGTGACTGAACACAATCCAGAGATTCCAGGAATCGTCAAAATACCTCATCCCACACACAAAAACACAACACAAATGAAAGTGGCGTAGTAGTGTAAGTGAAGCAGGTTGAAGTGAAGTCGACAAGAATTGAGTCGGGTCGAGGTTCCTCATCAGCTTTCACTGGAAGCTCTAAAAACCACTTCTACTACAAACGTCGTCTTTGTCGTCATTATTGCGAATTGGTCCGTTTGTACTAAAGGTTTAACAGTCACTTTATGCAAATGCAAACGAATTTCATTCTCATTCTCATTGGTCTGTTTGCAGTTAGGCTGCTGACCTTGCTCAACATTCCCCAAATTGTTCAAAAGATTACGATGTCCTTTAAACACATTTTCTCCAGTGAACTTGACTTTCTGCTCCTCGCGTTCCGAATCCATCCACCAGAGTCCTTTTTCCTTTTACATTCCCTCGTGTTAATTTCCGTCTGCTGTCTTCGCGATTCTGAATATTTGCAAAATAATAATAATACTTTGCTCTGAATTTGCCTTTATGAACTCATTTGCATGCACAAGGTCTTGCGAACAAAAAACCCAACCTTCTTGTTCTTATATCGGTGTGCTCCTACCTTTGTGCATACTAAACAACGGTGTCACATTTAAATTTTGCAGTGCTTATCATCGTCAGCAAATGAGAAAATGTAATGTTTTACATATGCGGAAAGTTACTTCCCAACTCTCAAGCTATAAATTGGTTCATCAACACGTACGTAATTAAATAACAAGATGATAAAAATGAATGTAAAATAAGATTATAAAATAGCATTTTTGTTGGCATTAAACCATCATATTTATTTATTTACTCTTTTAAATACGTTTTTGCACTATGATTTCATATTTTTGGTTTTATGTTTTGCACGTTTTTTTTTCGTTTTTTTTCAGGTTTTCTAGTAGTAACCTAAAAATTACTTTTACAGTAAATACACAAACATAAAACAGTTTTACGTACAACAACAACAACAACAACAACAACGCGTTTGCTTACCACATTTTTTAATAATTTAACACATGTAACATTTTCTTAAAATTTAGTAGTTAATAACTTCAAATTGCATATAGTAGCATTTTTCGAGTTTTTGATTTTGAAACTTTAACATGTAAATCAATTTAAACTTAACGTAATTTAATGTGAATCAGTACGTCTTCAGTCTTCATTGAAGAAGAAGATGAAGAAGAAATTAACAGTGACGACAATAAACATTTGGGGCAACTTGTCAAAATAACGTCGTATGAAATTTTTTCATTGGAGAGTAAACTTAAGTTAAAAATTAATTTTAAAAAAGATACTAAAAACGAAAGTGTCTTGTGTAATGTATCAGGTTCTTATATGTTTGGTTTTTCGTAAAGTCATGTACAAAACAGCAGCATCGGTTTAATATTAGGTTTTTTCTCTTCTAAAAAGGGTCGGTCAGTTTGATCATTTTTTCTAAAATTCACTTTTCTACTCAACCTTCTAAGATTTTTTCTTTTCATCAGCATTCAATTCCAGAAAACCTGGCACTTATCCTTAATATTTTGAACAACATTTTATCATGTTATCAGGATTTCATGTTTTAAAATTTAAATTGGGTACAAACATTAACATTTTTTTGTATTATATGTAATTTATAGCACTTTTATATTTAAACTCATCAAAATCATCTTAATCTTAAATAACCAACCTCGTATTTTCATAGTCCTTACTTACATCTTATACATGTAATTTTCATAATTCCTACTTTTTTAAAAATGTAATACTTATTAGTAAATTTTACTTTAGTTATTGTTTGTAGCTCACAAATGTATAGACGTTTTTTATATATTCTTATAATAAGCATTATTAAATGTGTATATTTTGGTGGTGGTTTATTTGTAAGTACAAACGTTTCATGTTACCCCATTCAATCCAGTTTCCGTATGGTTAAGTATTTAGGTTTTTTGGTTTTGGTTTGGACAGCACCGTCACACCTCTTAAATGGTTATTTTAATATAACACTATATTATATGCAATATTAGATAATAAGTTTTGCGTCTGGTTTTAATGTCAAAATTTTAACCCACTCTATATATGATTCTATGTACCAATATACAAATTAAATATATTATGGAAAGCAAGATGCACATTAACAATTATTTTATACAAAAAAAGTCTTTGAGACTATTGAATTCAATGTCGTTGTACAAAAAATTAAGATTCCTCAGTTCATAGGTGCTTTGCCCAGAGTTGTTTGAATTGTCAAATACGCTCATTATCAGAATTATATGTCAAATACACATTTTCAGTTAGTTAGGAGGACAGTTTTTGGTTTTAGTACTTGATTGTACGTATTTTTTCTATTGTGGAAAATCTAAGATTCAGAAATACGGATTTGAGTTTCGCCGAATTGGAAAATGAAATTATCCCTTTACGTTGTCAGTTATGATTATGATGGATATTAATAATTAATGTTCCTTTGGTAATCTTGGATTAAATGAAATAATACAAATGTATGAAACTAAATAACCGAACTCCGTTTTGTAAAAAAAACCAGGGTTATTGATTGTTCTTCATTTTACGATAATAAAATTATTGTTTTCACAGTCGTCTTACGTCATCATGTTGGCTATCAACATTGCAGTATTTAGAAGTATAATTTCATCATGCCATCAGCTTATTATGTAAGACCTGTTGGGTGTTTTGGGACATTTTGGAGTATTCCTAAAAAACTTACACTAAAGTTTTTACAAAAACTCTGTTTTCTAATAATTTTTGCACCGTTTCTGGCACATTCATACACATCGTCTGTCTGTCTCCCCCATCCGATCAGAACTCAGAATGAAGCTCTCCAATAGTATTACATTCATTAGTTTTAGCATTTTTTTGACAAGGGACATGACATTTTGTAATTAGCTCGCACAAGGTTGTACAATAACAAACTCAATAAGCTTGAATGAAAAATGACTTGAAATGGCATGAATGTTTTGCTCATATTTTGGACGAGGTTAGGTTCCTGGATTTTTTTCCAAAAAGGTAACAATTTGTCGACAGTAAATCACATGTTTTGACGCTTATAATTTTCTTTGGAGGTCATGACGTAAGCTGCTTAGTAAAGTATATGTATAAGAAAACGAAGCCGATCCGACCCGATCTTCACTTGCACACTTTTGTGACTGAATATTATAATTGAATTGAATGGTAAAATGAAGGTAACAACATTATACAACGGCATTCTTTCTCATTTCGTCAAGTCTTGTCAAGATCAGCTTTATGGACGTGTCACGTATGCTATGCTCAAAATGCACTCATCTGCAGCACCGCCCTCAGCAGACTCACCCGACTGAACATGAACACAAAGCAGGTTTTACAGATTTACAGTTTCATATGTACAAAAAGTCCGGTTATCCGGGTATTACTAGAGTAGTTGTAGTATACGTTTCAAAGCCCTGCCCCAGCTTCAGTTTTCGGTACTTTGATCATCTTCCAGTTCTCATCATGTCTGTGAAAACGGAGAAGCCGCCACTACCAAATGTGAAGCTGCTGCTTTCCACGCGGAAAGAGCATGACAGCATAAAATTATAAAGGAAAACGACGAAACGACAACGACAATTTGAATGTCGAAAGTGAAGAAGACGATTTCAAGTGCCGGTGACGGTGACTTTACAAAACCGATTAGTCGACTGCGTAGTAATACAAATTAACGAACATTACAAAGTAAACTATAATATAGTACTAAAAGTGAGAGTGACAACGTGACAAGTGGTAGTAAATGGCTCATCTTTAAAAAAGGTAGGTCTTTGAGCTCTCTCCATAGAACTCACCTCGTGTCCTGTCACACATGCTTTGCAAATGAAATTGTAATTAAGTGCACTACTCGACTCGTCACGTTCTTCTCGGATCCAGCAATCATGGTCCTAACATCTATAGTGTAAAATTTCCACCTTTTATGCACATTGTAGTAAGCGGAAAGGAGACAAGTTTGAGTTTGAGTTTAGTAGTTTGAGTTTGCCAAGTTTAGTTAGTTTAAGTTGTTGAAAAAGTGAAAGTCTCATTAGGACACGGCAAGGCGAGAGGAAATTGATGAAAGTGTTGCGTTCCGCGTGTGTATGTGTTACGTAGTTACGTTACCTACGTGTCTTTGCATTTGTCCCTCTCCTCCAACGAGTTCTGATGGCCACTTTAATAATCTCGCACTCACTCACTCATTTCATTACGTGTCCACTTTCACGACATGACGTTGTGGAATCCTCAACCTTTAAAACCCAGTAATGAGTTTCTGTCGGAAATTCAATTTTCTACTGTGTTTCATCCAACCATTCCCTACAATTCCACAGATGCCAAAAATTAGTGTGTATCTTGGAAAAACGGAAAACGTCAAGCGAAGGTCACAGAAGAGAGAAAATGGAACAGTATAGTAAGAAGATGATAAAAAATCATCATTTTTGTGTCAGTTTCGGATTGAGATTTGAAGCCAACGAGCGAGAGAAAAGTGGAAAATTACACCCACCAAGGTTTATAATCTTGTACATGTCTTGGCAGGCGTACAAGGTCAAGTCAAGGGCCGTCGGTCGGTGCTCGGCCCCCGCCGCGGATTTGATCTTCAAGACGGGCATTTCTTCCGACGGATGGCTGGATACACCATACTTGACTAAGAGACACCACACCCTCATCTCACGTAGCACCGTACCTTGTCGGTCGGATAAATCCTTAAAAAACTCGACAGACCGTACCGAAGAAACCGAACCGAACTGAAAGAAAGATAGACGTGTGCTGTGAGAGTGTGTGTGTTTGGTTCTTGTGTGTGTGTGCTATGTGCTTCATCTTGATTTGTATTCGGAAGACACAAACCCTCCTCTCTTCCCTTTGCCTTTCTGTGCCTCAAGGGTTCAACTAATGAGCTCGGCTCAGACTCTCTCTCTCCCATAGAAGCCCTAGTCAGTGCCGTACTTTATAGCTTTCCCTTACTTCGATGCATACCTTCCCCCCAAAAAAACCAAAAAAATCCTTATAAAATTCAGTGTCTTGTCTTTGGTAAAAAAACCGACCGAGAAAATGTGCTTTTTTGAGAACATTTTGTTTTTTTCCGCGAGAGAATAAAATTCCAAAGCGCATGCATTAATGAATTTTGCGAATTCGCAAGGGAAGAGAAAGCTTTTTCCGGGTAAACAGTGGACTCGTACGTTATTTTGGAAATGTTTTCTGAAAAAAATGATAATGCTTTTCTTGAATGTGCGTAAAATGTCTTTCCAGGCGCCTGTAAAAGACAAAAATATAAAAAAACATGATAT
>JABASF010000654.1:0-34930 GCA_019776145.1 Harlomillsia oculata
GATTATTTTAATACTAGCAGAATCCAGAAACTTACAGCTAAAGACAATGTTCAACTCAACTTAATGTAAAACAAAATCTATAATCAAATGAATCAAATCAAAAATTACTACCTTTAAAACAATTTAGGTCATGGTCAACAATACCTCTTCCGGAGTCACGAAAGCCTATTCCAAATAGGCTGACCTCAACAGATTTTTATGAAATGCACACGGTGAAAAGATTACAACTGCAAAAACAAATGTACACTTAAATCAAGTATCAAAATACTTGGACAAAAAGTCACAAAAAACACCCGATGTGCATGTATAATGCATCCCCAGTGAGTCAATTAAATGAACAACCAAATCAAAGTCTAACGACACAAGACACACCAGATTGACTCCGTACAGACACCACATACACACGGGACAATTATTATCCAAGGTCCTCCTCTCGTCTCCCAAGTCATAAAAAGAGAAAACTTGTAAAACTTGGCGCTTTCAAGTCTACAGGGAACAGTCGCTCACTTGCGTGTTGCATAGAGTTGCTGTCGCGTCGTCGTATTGTGTGGAACCGGGTACAACCATGGTTTTTTGTATGAGATCCGATTCCGGTATTTCGGGGTTATCATATCTGTAAAGGTTACTTGTTCCACAGTCCACAGTACATAACGCACAAAAGCCCTTTAAACCCCCGCGACTAAGAATGGGGAACGTAGGAAATCGAGAATTCCGAATTTCATTGCATTTTGCATTCCATTATTGCATATTGTTCAATTCATGGTTGCTTTTGCATGAAAATGTCTATGAGATACAAAAATTACCAACAAAATGCCAAGTTTGTGAGCTTTGTGTGATGTCATCATTCGACTACTTTTGGACAACGTGACGCTTGTTGTTTTTGATGACGAACAATCTTTTGTGACGACTTTTTCCATCCACATGTTACTATAATCGTATCATCGTATGGCACTTATGGCAGGGTTGATTAGATAATTCCATGTGAAGCTACACTATATTTTGTCTACATGTGATTACGTGTACCGACTATAGTCATACATGTGGTTACGTGTACCGACTATAGTCTACTTCTAGTCCAACGACCGGAAGTGGAAGTAGTTGACCATTCCCATACATTGCGTCGATGAAAACCTTTTCCAAAATTCAGGAACCAATTTCCTGGCAGTAGTGTGTGTGTGTTATATAAGTTATATTACATGGTAAACGTTAATACTGCTATAGTAGTCGGAATCGGAAAGTCGGAATCCTTGGACGAACAATCCTTGTTAGTATTCGAGAAGGTCGCAACCAGCTTTCTAGTGTCCTGTATTCGAGTTTCCTAGTAGTTGCCGGACTTCAATATTATTGTGTTGATTAATTTATAGTACTATCATTTAACCTAATTTAATTACGGACATGTTTGCGTCATGCATAAAGCAAACGTGAAGTAATGGGAAGAAGAGGAAGAACTTCTCCTTTTGTGTTCATTCTTCTGTTCTCCTTGGTACGACTACGAATACAAGATATTGAAAAGATATATTGAAAGCTGGGAGTTGTAATCAAAATCCAAATATACTTTTATTAATAGACGTGCATCTGGATGACGGGAGCTAAAAAACCAACAAAACCTCCAAGCATAAAAACAACTCGTTCACCAGCAGAGATTGCAGCAGAAAAACGAATTCTTTCTCGAATCAAATCTGCTCCTAAAAGTAAAGTGATCAAAGCAAAAGTAAAAAGCAGCTCAAGTTCTTCAAGCAGATCTAGTTCGAATTTTTGATGCCATGTCAAAAGACAATGAAAGAATTCCAGCACATGTCCGAAGAGATGCAAGAGCAGCATGGGTAGCTTCAAAATCCGGGTACTTCACGACAGCAATTGAACGAAGTCTGTCCACTATTGTTCGGGAAGCAACCGACAAAGACTTTCAGGTTTCTATACATACTCAACAGTCATTCACGTACACCATAGTTTGCTTAGTTTCCGATAAAGATGTGCTATTTGTTATGCAAAAAATATACAGGAAGCAGGGCCTCAACAATTTCAAGGAGTACTCCGAGCAGTCATTCCATTCGTTCCGGGTAACCCTGGAATACCCGGGATAGCAAATGCAGTACCGGGAGGTGGAGGAAGTTTTGTCGGGAGTGGAAGGCTTCCCTTGCAGGGTCTTTTGGACTTTCTTACCCAAAATTTGAACGCGCTCAATGTACTGCTTAACAGAACCATGGGTGCTGCTACAAATGGATTAGTTGGGGTATGTGAAACTCAAGTTAACTCAATTATGCATTCTTATCATTAAACCATAAATCACCGTAACTGTAATCAATCCAATTAGACATCTTCAAATGTCAAAAGTTAAAAAACAAAATTAATATAAATATCAATATGGCACTCCAACTCCAACTTCATGCATTGCATAAACAATAATCATCTAATTTTCTAGTACTTCTACGAAATCTTCATTAATAGTAGTAGGTGGGCTGCATTTTTAAGGAACTCTAATTTATTGCAGGGCGCCGTCAAATCCCTCACCGGTACAATAGCAGGAGCGACAGAAGGTGTCCGATTGAGTGTCGGAGGACTTGGGCCAGTTTTGGGAGATTTGCTTTCAATGGTTACGTAATACGATTAACAATTGCAAAATTAACATTTCACTAAAAATTACTAAAAGCACAAGCATAAATACTACAAAAGAAAACAAATACTACAGTTATGGGTCTTGTGAATTTATCATGATAAAATCATTCTCTTTTGACTAAATCTACAAAAATGGGCGCATATTGCGGAATAAAACCGTTTCCTTTCTTCCAAACAATTTCTGTGTCGAATCTATTTTCAATGGTGAATGCATTGAGTAGTTGAGGCATGATTAATTTTCCCATTTCGTAAGACCATCGCTGGCCAATACAGTTCTTCAATCCGTGTCCAAAAGTGGTGAAAGCATACTGATTGAGTGATGACTTATTCTCCGGCATGAAACGTTCAGGACGAAATGCATCGGGATCTTCATAGCAGTCTGGATGCCGATTGATAGCCCAAAGTGGGAAGACGACATCCAACCCTTTCTTGATTTTGATTCCATTGTATTCCCAATCTTTGTTGCATAAGCGTTCAGCTCTAATGAAAGCAGGAACATGTCGAAAGCTTTCGCTCATACAGGCATTGAGGTACGGCATTTCGTTCACAGCTTCATGATCCATCTTGCCTTTAAATCGTATCCATGTCGAGTCCACTTCGCGAATTAGGGAGTTTTGGACAGAAGGGTTCTTTGCTAGTGAGTAAATCAAGTAATTGATAGGAGTGCCGGACGAGTCATAGCTTGCTAAGAAGAATTCCATAGCTTGGCATATGACAGTGTCTTCAGTGATTCCAAGTTTTCGATATTCGGGAGTTGAACATCTGTCCATAAAGGTAACGAGGATGTCTGCGTAATCTAATTGAGACGTGTTTTGAGCCTTTCGTGTAGATATGATTCCTCGAATCAATTCTTTGAACTTCTTTATTCCATCCGAAGGCATGATTGGGTAAAAGCGACGAAAAAATGGGAACGAATCTATTATAAAATAATCCAGAGCTGTAAAATAAACACTATAAAAACCACTACTTATACAACGAATCTTAACTGTTCATTACTTGCAAAAGTAGACGTCATGAAATTATTTTTGTAGTGCTCTCCAAGCATGTATTTGAAATACTGAATGGTTTCGTTGTCTGGATCTTTTCTATTTTTAAATTCAATACCACAGTAGCATTTTCCAACCATGTCCACAATTACCATTGAAATCCACCTAGTATACGAGTTTTATTGATTTTGAAAAGTAATATAAATATTGGACGGATAGATTTGAAATTAAATTATGGTAAGATCTCATATTAAATACCTCAACTTACTTTCTAATATCAAAGCGAATTCTTTCTCCTTCGCAACTCTTCTTTAAATCTGCAACGTGCTCTTCAACCAACTGTCTCATGATATCGGCCATGTATTTAACACGAGTAGCCCCATAGGCTGAGGACATTAAACTCCGTACAATTTTCCATTTTTCACCTTTAAAGTAAAGTAAAGATCTGATGGACGTTTGGAATTTATAAATTATAATGATATTATTTTATACCTGGAAGCCAATCCAATACTTCGTTTGTAAAGGAATCTCCAAAATAAGCAGGTTGGCGATTAGTGAAATATTCGTAATCTCTGACCATAATTGATTTGATCATTTCCGGGTCGCATACATGAACCTGTGGACATTGTCCTTCGTAAAGCTATACCATGAAACGCGAACAGACATGAAATAATAGATGATCAATATGAGAATGGTATCATGAATTGTTCACTACTTTAGTAGTTCGTGTTCCAATTTCCTTGTACATGTCATCATACATCATTAAACAAGAAGTTCCTAATGTAGTTACGAGCGTTAACGTTAAATGAAATAAAGTATGAATCACATTACCCCATACACGTAACCGTATTTCTTCATTCGAGCAATGTCCTCTAAATGTTGTACTTTGTCGTAGCCCCAAGGATCGCTTCCAAGACAGAAACTAGGTTTGATTACTGGAATCCCTAATGTTTCTAGAACACACGTAATACTTTCTCCCGTACAATATAAACGCTATGGCTATTAAGGCCAAAGCGCATATTGCTAACAAAAGTATCATTTTTCCCCAGACAGACTGAGAATTAAACTTATATTAGCAGAAAGCTATGCCTTGTCACGCTAAAACCAAACGAACAACTGAAGTTGTACCAAACCGTCGTTGCTCACAAACAAGCAGAGATTATGTGAGGCACAATTAGAGAGATTATTTCAATTCATTTGATGACATCATCGACCTCTTAAAGGATGCCTGAGGTTTCCGCCATTAATTAAATGATTGTTTGTTGGGCATGCTCCACTTGAAAATTAAACGATGTCTTCTTCTTGATATTACTTCTTGTCAGCAATGATTGCTATTGTGCTTACCGTCAATTATCAATAAGACGTTTTTGTCACTTCAATGTCAATGAAAAGTTATTGTTCTTGGAACTCTACTTCAACTGTAATCATTATACAGTGGAAAGGTTTTCCATGGTCATCCATTGGATGATGAAAACTCTAATTAAAATTCACTTATTAAAGACAAAAAGCTGTAAGTTCGATATTAAATCAAGAATGTACAAAACAATAGGATTAAAAATTCGTACTACAGCTCAAATGAAGCCCATAACCTGAGAAGTGACTGCATTAGTACGAAAGTTTCACTTAAATTACATTACGGATAGGTAGGTAACAAAAAGGCCAAGAAGTACTCTCTGATTCAAGTTTCAGAAAAGTCTTCACTGTTTAGCATATTAAAATCAAAACATTTATTAAAAAGTCAACATGAGTTTATTTATTGAGTATCAACGAAAGATGTGGGTTGTAATGACCTACTGTGGTCTCTGTCCTTTTTATTTAGACTATGACCGAAATGGGCATTTTGTAATCCGCTCTGCGGGGAAATTGAGATTGTTTTTCTATTACTTTCTTTGGGTCAACTCCGTCATTAAACTAATCTACTTGATTTTAACCTACCACGGACTAACGGGGGTCGAAGTGCATTTTCTGGATCAAATGTCAATGTGGGATTGGTTTCTTTGCATGACACAGTTGGTTCAAGAAGGAAACATGTGGTACTGGAAGTACCCTTTGTATGAAGTGATTCACAACAACTGGAAATTACAGTTGGACATTTTCCGTAAACTAGGACAGCCAGAACACATCAATAAACAAATTCATAAAAGTGATCGGATTCTGGTCTACTTGCATTCGTAAATATTCCTTTAATAGGCATTGCAAAAGCTACCAGTGTGCACTTGAGACTAATTAGCACTAATTAATAATTATTGTATCATTCTAGTGTCATCGTCATTGGTGGTTGCTTTTTACTCCTCGTCCAATTTTACATGGGTCCCAAGTACGCCTTGAACACATACGCTGCGGTGCCTTATGACAACTTTTTTCTGAGTATTGTTTTCGCAGCTCACGAGTACTTTTTTATGTGGCACATTTGGGTACACCACGCAACATCCGTTGTTCTCATTCAAGTTAATTCGAAACATTAATTTAATTTCAAGAAGGAAATCTTTTGTACAATTCTATAATAATTGAGGTTTTCTGTTTACTTTTACAAAAAAGGTTTATGCGGTTAGCTACACTCACATCGTGAGAGAAATGACGGCCGTCATGTACGGTTTGATTGAATGTGGTCGAGAGCGTCCGGTATCAACACCAGAACAACGTCGTCGACATCGAAATTCAATGTCAAACTCGAGACGACCTTTGAGCCAATCGAGCTTCTCCAGTGATGTAAGCGTGAGCTCTGTGCGATTAAGCACTCCTAAACCATTGGATGACCACTGGACAATTAAAAATAAGTTTCTGGACCCAGCCACTGTTCTCCCTGGAACTAATTATAATATTTCCACTTTGATAACTGATTATCAAAGACTCATGCTAGCAACGAACGCGTATAACTCATGGGTTGGCAAGCTCATGGGCGGAATCATTGCGTCGGATTATACACAGTTTGTTTCCGATGTCTTCATGACTATACAATTGCTGAAAGAACCGGGAACAACATTCATGGACGTTGTGTTTTTCTGCGAGGATGCGAGTGCAGGAATGATTGAACTGTTTAGAATGTTTATCCTTATTTCACGACTGACTCCAGCCTCGGAAGAATTTTTGCACGCGTTTCATCTGTATTTACAGTATGATGTCCCTTCCAAAAAGTACTACTTAAAACTACGCAGGACATTCAAGCGGGTTGCAGCCAAACTAGGCGGATACTCCACTAGAGGAATTACAGTACCAAAAAGTATTCATACTTTGATGTCTTGGTACATTGCGGCTGCTATGTGGAAGAGGCCAGAAGGAAGGAAAACATGAAGATGTAGTGAACATTACAATCTTCAAGTATTTAGTGTATTGATTTATAATGACATGACGCATACTATTCACAATGTAAAACTGTATATTGTCAGCACTTTCTTTGCAATAATAAACGTTTGTAATCAACAATGTCAATGTCAATGTCAATGTCGGTTTACCATTCTATTATACATTCATCAACATTCTACCAATCACACAATCGCTTCGCTGAATAAATGCATTCAATTTCACTTTCATGTCAAAATGCTCGGAATCTTTTCTGTTCTGTACGACAACTGTCGCAAAACAGGCAAATCGCAGTCATTGAAGCGATTGATTAGTGAAAGTAATTAGGTATCATAACATGTGTTGTTTGTTCATTTAGTACATTTTTGCTAGTTTTCTTGCTGTTCTACGACAATGGAACGGTTCTTCAGGTTCATTATTCATGGTATTCTTGGTTTTTAAGATTCGGATTACCAATACACAAAAGTTGACTGTTCATTTCGGTTCGCTTCATATCATAATTTGTATTGTAGGATTCGTCATTTTGATTGCGGTGTTGGTTTCTACTATAATATGCAGCACAACCTCTGAAAATAAAGGTACGCGTGCTCGTAATCGAAACTGCGTATTTCTAGCGAAAGTTATGAAGTTTTACTGTAATCAAGTAATCATGTAGAGCGATTGACGATGACGTCTTGTATGTTGTGACGTTGTGAGATGGTGATGGTATCTTAGGTTTTGCAGATCTCAAATTCATTGTTGAACTTCCACATTGCCGTATTCCCGAAGTACCTTTAATGAATGAAGCAATTAAGAAAGATTGGGAAAATATCATTCAAGACAGTACTTGCGGACCGCAACCACCGTTGTTCACACAGAATGAGAATGTACTAAATTACATAAATTACAGATTTTAGTTACTACTAAATGGGTTGATTTTTGCAAACGTTTGCAGACATTAAGACTGACAAACTATTCATATGGAGCAGCGGATTGTTGTATGACGGAAGTCATGCGGCCGGAACTGTTGATCAATGACTCATTTTTGTGCGTTGAGATAAGATTAGATTGCTAGTGCTACAATCAATCTATTATAAATTAATTATTTATTAAAGTATTAAGTGAATGTAATTAATGAGTGTTGTTTCGGTTTCTCAGACTTTCAAGCTGTTTACCATTGAAGGAGAATGGATTAATCTCAGTAGAAGATAAAGAATTTATTATCATCAATTGTACAAAAGGCAACAACAGATCAATGGCTTACTATCACAATATCCCATTAAACTCTGCAGCACTCATGAAAGCTAATGCTTGGAGTTTGAAAAATCTTGGACAAGAAGATTGGCCATTTTCAATCATGATCATTATGCTTGACGCAATATCCCGGACACACGCTTACCGTAGCCTACCGCTCACAATGGACTTTCTGATGAACTCCATGAATTTTGTGGATTACAAAGGATTTCACTGTGTTGGTGAACCGACTATTGAGAATTTAGTTCCATTGACTCTAGGAATTATGACGGATGACAATTGGGAGAAACACAAACCGAATTACACAGGGAAATACGACACGTTACCTTTCATCTGGAAGAATTTCAGTGATGCAAACTACGTTACAATGCACATTGAAGACGCGACTTTGTGGCACACATTCAATTTCAATGGAAGAGAAGGTTTCACGTTTAAACCAATGGACTACTACGTTCGTCCTTACATGATGGCTCAAACGAATTTGAGTGCAATTGAAATGACCAAACACTATGGAATAACCTATTCGGATGTTCATTGGGAATATGACCCACAGGTTTGTGCAGAAGGAAGAAGAGTTTGGGATTTTATGTTAAATTACGGCAAGGAGTTTCTCAAAAAAATCAATCCTTCGGTTGTCCCTTCTTTTGGAATCAATTGGTTCGTTTGGCCGCATCATGACTACATTCCAACTCTGAAATGGCTGGATGTAGATTTCCTCAAAATGTTTCAGTACGTCAACGATTCTCCCAAAGTAAAAGACAATACTATAATTTTCTTCATGGGTGACCACGGATTTCGCTGGGCGAATTATTCCAATTCTGCCGAAGGACTTTTGGAACGCGATCTCCCAATGTTGTTTGCACGGTTTCCGCCCAGATTTGAAAAGAAGTTTCCTCATCTTGCTTCCGCTTTTCGTCAAAATGCTAATCGAATAACAACGCACGTTGATTTATTCAAAACATTTGCACATTTACACCAAATCGCATTGGGAAATGAAATGTATGACTCAACCACGTCTAAACAATACGGTTATGACCGTTCTTATGGGCAAAGTCTTCTAACCCCAATTGCAAATGAAAGAACTTGCGACGATGCTAAAATCCCTAAAAGGTTCTGTGCATGTAATTACCCTCTGTACACAGACAATTACAACGTTACTGGGTTCTTAAAAAATCCTGTGATTGAGGGCATTAGCAAAAAATCGTAATCTTTGTTTCGTTCATTGCATTTGAGTTGCATAAGTATCTGTGTTATTAATTTAAAATGTAACAACTATGGATATTAAAATGGACAAATGGACTATTAACTGCATGACAATAATTAGAATAATTCCGATTTCCGACGAACGTTTTTCGTTTTTACACGATTTTAACTCCATACTCCATGTACTTAATTCTTAATGTTAGCCCGCACAAAATCGACATAGAAACTCTAACAATTTTGAATTCATTTTTGGAAATTAATAATAATTGTCGGAGTTCCCGTTCCCTGAAGTTCATGAACATATTTTTAGTTTTGAAGAATAATAGTATTTGCGAACGGGGAATTATTTATTATTTTATTTATTTTAACAATCAAATCTTTCTCAATTGTACCACAGATAGAAAACAACATATATGTAAAACGAAAATGACCATGGGAAGTGTTTGCGTTTGAAATGCTTCTTTGCTTAATGTTAATATGAATGTTACTGCACGTGTAGGGAAATCCTTGAGGCGAATTAAAATCTTCATAATGACATAATAATGCTGATAAACGACTCTCAATATTATCCATTCCTATCCTTATCAAATACAAAGTCACGCAATGCGTGGGCCGTAATTGATACTTTAGTTCCCATTATCTTCAGGAAACACCAATGTGATAAAGTGTAATGTTTTTTCAACCGATAAATAAGTATAAATACTTGAGATTTCTCAATTAAGCTTGCATTTGTTATTTTTGTAATTGTCCAGAGATTTCTGTTTAAAGTGTGTATCAAATATCTACTAGAATCATGAGCTCATCGGTTACTGGTTCGCATTTCATTACAAAGGAATTTCTGCAAGAAGCACTCGTAGATTATGGAAAAGTTTTGGAATTCAATGTTGGTGCTGGTGCGAAACCAGGGGATAATTACACGAGTGTCATGTATGCGATCAACGTGAAAATTGAAAAATCGAACAATACTCAGCAAGATTTGCATATTATGTGCAAATGTCTTCCAACGAGTGCAACTCGTCAAGATTTCTTGAAAACTACTAACATGTTTCATAAAGAGATTGGAGTGTATTCCAAATGGGTTCCAGCTTTGTATGATTTCCAAAGACAAGTTTTGGGGAATGATAAAATTCTCAAGTTGCCCTTTGCGCCTTTCGTGGCAGGTCATGCCGTGGATTACGAAGATCCAAATGAATCACGTAAGTTCAATTTAGATGATCGATGGTCACTGTTGGTGCTTTGTTAGTTATAAATACAAGTTTTATGAAAGCGCACTTCATTATTTAACAGATCGATTGTCTACCAAAGGAATTTCAAACCCGACAGAACATTATGTCATGATGGCTAACATGAAGCACAACGGATTTGACATGGCGGACAAGGTAGCTGGACTTAATTATGATCAAGTGGCATTGTGTATGGACGCCTATTCAACAATCCATGCCATGAGTTGGTGCTACAAGCAAAGGAATGGGTTGGAATCTGTAGTTCCACGGTTTCCATTTCTCACATTTGATTACCGAGGACACGAAACTAGAGATATATTTGAAAAGGTCTTGATTTCGGATCAAGATATTTGTTTAAATATTCTGGAGCAAACCCTTGGATTGGATTCCCCGGTTTACAAAGGCACCAAAGAGTTCGCGAATCATTCAATGAAAGTTATGGATTACTTTTTTGATAATAACGACCCCGGAGAAGTTACTTACTTAGATAAATTCATGCGTGTGAAGCCTGCAGTTAATCCTGAAGAACAAAAAAGTAGAGTCATTAAGTTCTATTGAATCTTATCTCATTTTATCCGAATTTCCCCATTTAAATATAGTTTTTTCATGCTATTTCATCTATCTATAGCACCATGGAAGATCGTCGTCCACGGCGATTGCTGGACCAACAATCTTCTTTTCCGTCATAATCCTCAAACTGATAAACCTGATGAGGTTATACTCATAGATTTACAGTTGTGTCGAGAGGGTTGTCCAACAACCGATCTTGCATACCTTCTATATGCAAATACAACAAGAGAGTTCCGCAATGAACACTTACAAACTATGCTGAAGCTGTACCACGACCGATTCTTGGACGTCTGTAAACTTTTCGAGTGCAAACCCTTACCTGGCTTCACGTTTGAGGAATTTATTAGTAGGTTCCATCGATCCAAATTGTTTGGATTTTCTATGCTGTTATTTGCAATTCCTGCATTCAATGCCGGCGAAATGGAAGATATAGACAGCCTGGAAACGTCGGAAGATGTGGACATGGGCGAAATGTTTAGTAAAGTGTTTAAATCCGTAGACACAACTGGTCCTGTGCAAGACAAATTGCTGGGAGTTGCGCATGAAATGTATGAAAGTGGAATAATATAAAAAACTTAAGACAAATTACTTGAATTAATTTCATTCCCTTTAAATCCTAAAGCTGTAATTCGCATTCGTACATGATAAAATCGTCTGGGTGAATTACACATTTTGGTTCTGAATGTTGAAGTGCAAAATCATGCGAATAAACACAAGGTCATTTTCAATTATTCACAGAGCAGAGTAGACAGCCGGCACGGCACGTATACATGCCAATTTGCCAGCATTTTTTCTTCCACTTATGGTTATTGTTTATTATATCGTTAACTTTCCATTGGAATCATGAACTCGAAACAAAAGGGTCTCGTCCCAATTCCAAGGGGATTCATAGAAACTGTTCTCAAAGAACATGGCGAATTATTAGAATACAAGTTTTCTCCTGGAACGAAACCAGGCGACAATTACTTATCCGTGATCACAGCAATTGAAGCGAAAGTTAAGCAAAAAGAATCAGGGAATTGTGAAACGGTTCATCTGTTATTGAAATCATTAGCAGGCAATGCGAACGACCAAGATTTCGCAAGGAGGACTAATATATTCTTCAAGGAATTTATGATGTATTCTGAAGTAATTCCGACATTGAAGGACTTTCAAAAAGAACGAGTTCACAAGGAATGCTTATCGTTATCGTTTGCTCCATTCATTTCTGGAAAAGCAATAGACTTTACCAGTAATCACGGTAATTGGTTTTAAGCAAATTGATGTATGGCAGAATGGCGCCATGTAAAAGCTGGATGGCTACTGATAAATTTCATCTTTTAATTGGATCTATTTTAGATACCTTGGATGGTTCTTCACGAATACCAAACAACGACCTTTTGAATCCATTGGAGTGTTATGTTATTATGAAAGATTTAAGACAAAATGGATTTCGAATGATGGACGGATATGTTGGATTGAACTATGACGAAACTTGTTTAGCAATCGCAGCGTATGGAAAATTACACGCATGGAGCTGGTGTTGGTCTTCTCAGCAAACGAATGGATTTGGGCAGTTCCCGTTTCTCACCTTGAATTTTAAGGAAAAGAAGAAGAATTGGGAAAAAATTATATTTTCACGATTGGACACTTGTTTAAAAGTTTTGGACGCGACTTCCTTAGCTTATGCAAAACTTACAAAGCTCAAAGATTACTGCATGGATGTAGCTGGTTATTTCCTCCATTCTAATCAAATCGAAGATTTGAATTACATGGACCAATTTCTGAAGAAACCTTCGAAGCGAGGGCGTGAAAAACGCGACGGTATGACCAGCAGCAAAACTGGCACTTTGATTTTGTTGCAACATAAAACAACGTTCTATAACATTAATTTTGAATTTTTTTATAGCACATTGGAAAACATTACTTCACGGGGACAGTTGGATCAACAATTTGATGTTTCGACACAACCCTGAAACAAACAAAGCTGAGGAAGTCATTCTAGTGGATTTGCAAATCTGTCGCGTTGGATGTCCAACTGCCGATTTAGCATATTTCCTTTACACGACTACGACTCCTGATTTGCGTCGACAGCATTTGAAAGCTTGGTTGCACCTTTACTACATTACATTTGTGGACGTCTGTATACATTTTAACTGCTCTGTTTTCCCAGGATTCACGCTAGAAGAATTGGAAACCCGGTTTCACGATGCTAAGCTATTTGGTTTTATCATGTCACTCATTGACTTGTCTGCAGCGTGTCGTGTACAAAATGAGATGGATGATACGCACGTATCAAAAAACGATAATGTTACCAAAATATTTGGATCGTCTGAGGTCGATCGTAAGAATGAAATTTTCAAAGCAAAATTGTCCGTATTCGTAGATGAGATGATTGAGCATGGAATTTTGTAACACAAATGATCAAATGTATGATTAAAGTACATTTGGCTTTTCATAGTTCGACAAGTCAAATGTTTTCTAGTAATCAAATTCAAAAGTTTTCTGCAAAAATTACATTCTAAATTCTAAATCCTTTTTCTAATTCGTTTTTGTATCATATCATCAGATCATCACTATATCATCGAATCATATCACATAAAATATTGTTATAAAAAGAAGTATTATCAATTCATACTTAAAAAGAAAGCGTCGCTGTGATCAATAAACGAATTTTATTTTCTTTCCTTCGGCTACTTTCATTGCGTTCAGGGTTCAGCAATTCAGCACTTAAAAGTTAGAAGATTTAGGTTAATTGTAGCGTAATCGTAATCAATATAATTATTAACATTATTAAAATTCAAAATCATTGTGTGCAGCTTTTGAAAAGATAAATTTGCAAAGAAGAAGTTATTGACCTAAACGTATAGTATGGAATGACGTTTTTGGTTAAAAGCATTTTTTGTGTACAATGGATGGACCAGACTCTCGGAACTCTTCTTTTGTTACCCATTTTTCCTGGAAAGTGGGAAGTGAGGCTAAAATAGAACCTCCAATCCATACAGAGTATTTTCGCTCCGTTGGAGCTGTGACTTTGACTGGTATTGTCTCTGGAGAAAGGTCAATTAGCTCTTTTCTCATACGGTCTTCAATCCCCGAAAACATCGTGGAACCACCGCTCAGTACAATATTTCCATATAAATGCTTCGGGAATCAAATAATAAAATACTATGATGTTCACTTGTTCACAGACAAAGTTTTTGTTTTCGTAGTATTACAAGTATCAGTTTGATGTAAGTGTAATTGACAAACCTTTCGAACATCCAAATCGCATTTCATGATTGCGTTGAAAGTAGTCTCAGCAATTCCGCACATTTCTAATCCCAACAACGATGGCTGGAACAAGGCTTCGGGACAACGGAAACGTTCATTGTCAATCTTGATGACTTGACCATCCGGGAGCTCATAAGATCTTTCAATGGCTGATGATTTCTCAGTATTTGACATTTCCTGGTCAAAATCTAATGCTACATAGCACAAAGACTCCTTCAAATCTCTCACAACTTCCCGTTCTGCAGTTGAAATGAAAGTGTAGTTTTTTTCTAAGAGAAGTCTCATCATGAACTCTGTCAGATCTCGTCCTGCCAAATTCATCCGACACATTGCATGGGGAAGAGCAAATCCTTTAGAGTGAAAACGAAAGTTGAAACACAGCCATTGATTTTTTGAACTTAATTTATTATTAGCAGTCCGTTCGTTGAAATGTTTACCCTCATAAATTGGAACAATATGAGAAACACCATCTCCAGAATCCATGATAAGGCCCGTTGTCCGTCCGGAAGCATACAATGTCAAAACAGCTTGGATTCCGACTGACATAGCAGGGAAATTGAAGGTTTCAAACATGATCTGAGAAAAAGTTTAAAAACGTCGTCTCAAAATGAAAGCTGATGCTATCTAATATTAATTTATTAGTCGGACAAACCTCTGCCATTCTTTCTCTGTTCACTTTTGGATTGAGGGGTGCTTCTGTAAGAAGTATAGGTTGTTCAGTCGGATCGATCCGAAGTTCATTGTAGAAAGTGTGATGCCATACTTTTTCCATGTCATCCCAATTTGTGACGACGCCGTGTTCAATCGGATATTTTAAAGAGCACATTCCTCGTTTGACTTGGGCTAAATGCCCAACGAATGAATCCACCTGAGTTGTGCCAACCATGACTTTCTGATGTCGTCGTTGATGTTTGATATTCAAAAATTAAAATTGCATTAAGATTATATAGCATTAAGTTTATAAATTATAAGCTTATTCATCATCCCACATGGATAGATACATCAACAACACTCGAGTGTCGAATGTTCGTGTTGATGTTGATAAACACATCAATGCACATCTGCACGTGGACTGGTGGACAATCAACTTTGAACTTTTGAATTATTTATAATCTTATGAGAATTTACTGTATTTTGAATACTTTGTGTCTCGGGCGTCCAATTAACGAAGGGAAAACAGAACTCGGAGCTTCGTCTCCTGCAAATCCAGCTTTGCACATTCCAGATCCAACGTCTACGACCAAAGCCATTTTCTCCGTTCCACTCATGATTTTAGTACTTTAATTAATAATCCAAAATTAATTTAATGTTACACGTAATTTTTGATTACTCTCGAAGCTCAAGCTCTTGCGTGACCGTGTAAACGTCCCCATTCAGCCGTGTATGTAATGTAACTCTCTCAACTATGTATCGTTATACGTCACATCAAATACTCAATGTCAAATTATCATGAACTGTCGTTTTTTATCACATCAGATAGGCAATTCATTAATTGGGCCCAACGTTTTCGTTAAAGTATATATTAGTATCTAGATAAGATAAAATACGAATAACAAGCAAAGGTAATCAAAAATTAAATGGATATGGCAATACAACTATATACAACAGACAACGAATAATCAGTCTCTTGAGTCTTGGGTGATTTTGAAACAATGGTGAAAAAATTTACAATTTTACGAAACACCGTTTTTATTAACAATTCAAAGATGACTAATAAAAGGAATGCATCAGAGTCAGAGTAGTGTTAAAGGTGGTATGTATATGGTATTACGCTGCTTCTCAAGAGGATAAGAGGACCTAGAGGACCATTATTATTAACAATTAATCTCTGTAAAAGATGGTATTGGAGCAACAATAAAATCATCCAAGTGGATTGTATGTATTTTTAATCGAAAAGTGGATGATGTTGATGACACAACAATGATGATGACCCGGGTTTCTAGTTTCTTATAGCTTTGTGTTAGCTCCATCTTGAATTTGTGTTAACACTCTTTTGTCATTATCGTAATAATAAGACTGTTATGTGTATAGCAAAACAAAATTCATTGCCAAAACATTTTACTTCGGCTGTTCAACCACCTTTTTTGGCCTTTATATCACATCTATTAAGCTGGCAAGTGCATTGCATAATAAGTTATTGCAACGTTGTTACATTAATTATTATCAAAAGCATACCTTGCTTAGGTTTACATATTAGAACATGAGACAAAGGCTTAAAGTATAGAACGGAGTTTCATTAAAACACTACATTTTCTTACAAAATCAACGCAACGTAACGTAACGAAGCGTAAGGTTAGGCATGGGAATACCTATGAACAGTGAACACAAGTACCGAAGTACCTATAAGAACATTTAAGAAAGTTAATGCGAAAAGTATCCAACGAAGCACACGTTTTATCCTTGCTGTCATTAGTTGCATGATATGAGCATAATTTGAATGACTACGAAAAACCTAACTAGCAGAAATGTAGTAGAAGAAGGCAAGGAGATTGTCGAAGTTTTTGCGCACATATAATAATGTAGTGGTGTACGAATGTTGTTAAGATTCGTAATTCGTCTAAGAAAATGTGTTAAAAACTTGTGTTGCGCTGTTGTGGCAGGTCGAATTACATACATTTTACTTCCTGACGACTCGCCGACTAGTCTCGACGAGACTACGACCAAAAAAACACAGGCAGACTTTTTTTGAGCTAGTGTGTCACTTTGCATTAATTAATTATTTTTAAGTTTTTAGATTGAAATTCACAATTCAGTGCTTTCTCCGATTCGGTGGATCGATCATTAAAATGAAAATAAAAGTGGAAACAGAGCTGGAAAGACGAAGAGTGGACGAGGTAATACTTTTTATTCAAATCGAGAAATTGTGAATGATAATTCATCATTGGAATGCGATGTGCAGCGTTGTTTTGTTGTTTTTGCATATACACAAGTTTCGAGAGAGAATTTCAGACTTGGATGAAGAACTGGAAGAGATATTTCTATTGCGGTTTTTAAGAGGTGAGTTGACTAAAGGGTTACAATTATTACAACTTTACAAGTTACCAACCATATAATTTGGTTTAACAATTTTCATTTAATATTTTTAACTAACCATAATTTTAATAGCACGTGAATTAGATTTGGACAGAGCGGAGGACATGTTGCGAAAAGTATGAAAAACATTTTTAAATGCTTTAAAATTTTGCTGCAAAGTACTTTGCATCATCTAGAATCTAAAATCTACATCGATCTGTATTCAACTTTAAACAGTCTTTGAAATGGAGAAAAGATGTGAATATCGAAATTTATGGAAACGGAATATACGTCCCGCCAGATTTCTTGAAAAAGGATTTCATCTATGAATTGAGTGGTCTGGACAAGGAAGGTCGGCCTATTTTATGGGTTCCATTGGGAATTTGGAATGCTCGAGACATTGTGGAAGGTGGACATCAAGACGAAATTCGCAAATACCGTTATTTCCTTTTTGAGCTCGTGTGGAACGCAATTAAGACTTCGAACAGCAGTCAAATTATTCTCATTCTAGACCTTGAAACACTATCCTACTACAAAATTGCGAGCATTGAGAGTAAGTTGAATTTTCATAAATAACGTCTCTAAATTGACATGATGCGTTTTCCCACGAAAGAAAAGGTTGAAAAAGGTCGAAATGATCATCATCACAACAATAATCATTTTTATGCACAGCGATGCAGCTTTTGTATGGATCCCTCAAGGAACTTGAAGCTAATTATCCTGAAATTCTCAAAGCTTGTTTTCTCATCAATGGTATGTTATCGTAGTAATTATATCATTCATGAACATTTAATCCTTGTAACGAAAACTTTATTTATAATCAAAGATATCAATTTTAATCAACCTAGTTTCTGTTTACTTTTTAGCTCCTTGGGTTTTTCCATTGGCTTACAATCTGTTTAAACCAATATTTTCTCGAAGAACATTAGGCAAGTTTCAAATTTTTGATTCCAACAAATCCAAATGGCTTCCAGCGTTACTTCATTTCATGGAAGAGTCTTCTTTGCCAACTGCATACCGCAATGAAGATATTTCACTCGAAGAAAACTAGTTGCGCAATGTTACGCTCAACAATGTTAATTTAATTTAACCTAATCATTGTATTGCTAAGAGTAAAGATTACAATAAAGTTATATGGTAGTGGATTTTGACTAATTGCCAATAATTGGGCTCTAACGTTCCTTTACTTCCTAATTTTGCTTATATTGTACTCAGTACATAAAGTGTGGGCGGAGGAACGGAAGTGTTACAACATAAGAACAATATTATGCTTCAATGATTTTCATCTTGCTTTCATTACGTTTTATACGTTCTAGCTTCATACAGCTCCTGAAGCGATGAATGCAATAGTTGTAGTTGTAGATTAAGCTTTTACATGACATATTATTATACAAGGATGTTTATATAGGGGGTTTAAACTGAAAAAAATGATACTTTTGGACTAAACTTTACGCTTTAGCTTATTTTTTCGTACAGAAGAACGACGATGGATAATTTGATTAGTGAATGAATCGTCCCCATAATGTGACCAGTGGTTGTGTTTATAATGAGAATGTCGGTAAGAATGATGATGGTGATGATGTTGCTTTTTATCACAACAAGCACAAAAGAAAGGGTTTGGTGCTGGACCTAATGGAATAAAATGAAGTTTGCACTCAAAGGACCTCGTCCCTTTGGGGCATTTGCAACTGTTTTTGCAATAGGTTTTGTCTTCGCAAGTCACCTTGATCAAATCCGCAAAGTAAAACTGAAATGAAAAGAAGTGTTAATTATATTCATTGCATTGTAATTTTGTAATAGTTGCATGAGAATTCTCACCTTTTCTGCTGGGCAAGTATGAAAACAATAGCATTTGAAGAGCTGAGGAGGATATTCCGCAATGCTTTGAGCCAAATTGTAAGTGCATAAATGTTTGTTACGATTGCAAGCTTCTCGGCAAAAATTCCAACCTTGGGGCAACTGAGGAGGAAATGTATCTTTTGGTAAGGGCAACAAATCCAAGAACGGAAACGAAGTGACGCCAATTGGACATACTTTTTCTTGATCGGGAAGTAAACAATACACTCTTTTCACAACAACTACAACAACAATGGTCAACAAAACGCGAAACATTCGCATTGCTCTGCTGAAATCGATATCGAACGAGAGCCCTTTAACCTAACCTTTAACCTGTCGAAATAGTCGATAAACTGTCAACACGACATGGCGATGACATGCTTACTTTTGTGTGCTACGCAGTGCAGCTACAAATGCAACTGCTGTACAAACGTGCTTGACACCTATCCTTTTTATATCCTCAAAACAAAGCAATTTAGGACAAAGATAATCAAAACTGAAATTGAAATAAATGTTTAAAAATAACTACGTTTCACTTTTTTTCAAAGTACTGGCTTTATTTGAAATGCTCGTGTTACTAGTAAATAATTCACTACAATTAAAGTTAATGTAGGTTTAACACAGTGAAATCTTTTGGGTAACCACTCGACGCGATGAGAACAACAAGGAAGAAAATGATGTTGAAGATCAGAAACAGAATCGGCATGTGCTTTTTTGTCATAGTCGCATTCCTGTAAAAAATATACGAGTATTTTTAAAAAGTTGCAGTGTGTGTACTAATAAATAAAGATTTAAAATTGTAAAAGTTAATAATTCAACGGAAATTAATTTAAAACAGCAATACTTGTAAACAAACGATTTGAATTTGCTCTGCTGCTGTTGTGGTTGCTTTGTATGGGATTCTTGCTGTTTTTCTTCGTCTGGGGTAACTACTGCTCCGCCGTTGTTGCTCTTTAACTCTGTCATTTCGGCCGTCTGCATTCATGAAACGTGTAATTTTTGAAAAATGTTCCCATGAATAAAATAATAAAATGTTGCGTTGAATAATAGCTTACTGCACAACGCTTACATTATTGTGACTATACTCTCTCCCATCGCAGTTACCCGCCGCCTTCTTGTGAAAGTAGTACAAGATGAAGTTGACTATCAATGGTTTTAAAAAGCAATGGTAATTAAAATAATACTAAGATAGGCATTCAAGGAGTATGATGTGACAAAAATTGACATCTGAGTCTCTCACCCACGACAGCGTTGAAAATTAAGTTGAGACACAGGAAATGATAGTGGTCACCTGCAGTGAGGAATGAAACCGTTGGAATCGTCGACGAGTAAGTGAGACTTATGAAGATCATCATTCCAATTAACTATGCATGCAAAATGACAGGTCAGCATTGTTTGGCATGATGTTGTTTCATTTTTCAAGGTTACGACTTTTGTATTGTCACCTTGTTTTATCTTCAAAATTGTGACTTACCGCAATTGTGCTGACTAAGATTCGAATCTCCAGTGATCCAAACCATAAAGTCAAAACAGCAACAAGTGTCAACGCAATTGATGGAAAAAATAACATCGGGAAGGCTCTGTGCGTTTTACGAATTAGGAATATTTTTAACGATGCCCTAGAAAAGTTTCCTGTGAACCATTTACAAATTACAAATAATTTGTTTTTTTAGTTCAGAAACAGAATGTTCAAATCTTTTATCTAATCTATAAATCTATGTGTTCAGATTTAATTCATGATATAATCATAAAATTCTCAAAAGTAACCTAAATCTGACGATATAGAATAAGCAAATGATCCAACAGCTCCTAGCTTAAAATTAGGAGGAGACGCTTCATCGGCTACTTGAACAGGCTTTGTGTCATTGTTCTTTGAATCCCATGTATATTCAATGTCATTTGCATCGTAATTGTCTAAAAACGCAGACCAAATGGTGCATATTAATCAACTTATATACTTTTTACACGTTTTTATAAGAATTTCTCCAAAAAAATCCAAAAATCTTACAGCTTTGAAAATTTACGCTGCATGTGTGGGTATCATAAGGATACCATCCAAAAGTAAGTTTACAAGAAGCAACGAGATTGACCTTTCGTGACCTCACCACATGCCCATCCAAGGACACTTTCAATGTGACATAGTCCATTTGCTTCTCTTTTTCATTGATGATGAATGTATCTGGCGTCCATAACTTTAAACTTTGTACATGCTCATTCATCTTGTGATGTAATGATGTACAAAAAATTAATAACAAATTATGTCATCGTCATCCTCAAGTACACTTGTGAATGTTTTAATAATAATACCAATAAAACAACAGGTGCTTGCTGCATTTCGTCCGCGGAAGCCTCCTTCACATTATGCATGTTGTCATCTTCAGCCAGTCTGGAATCATTCCATGATTCTCTGAGGATGAATCTCATGGAAAAGGACTATATGCAGTATGTGAAAATTGCAAAATGCATGACAATGACTTAATTAAGTTAATTATTTCACTGCGCAGTTTTCTTATTGTTGCATTACATGTTTGTGCTCATCCAAGTCGTCCACGGAGAGAATCTGCGCTTGCAAGTTCACTTGCGTAGGTTCCATTCCTAAAAATAAATTTAAAATTAGCAATGTAATTAATGTTGAATTATAAGCCATAAGTGGTAGCTTAAGTAGTATAAATATAATTGATTGGTGGTACTTTGTAATTTGGGTAAGACATTCTTGTCATAATTGCTGTCGTTTAATTTTTTTTCCAGGTTTTTGGCCGCCCAGGTGAAGTCACTATCTGAGTATGCCCTTTAAAATCGAATGTAACGAGAATTCATTGCTAAACTACAAATAAAATTATGAAATAGTAATGTAATAAAAATTGAAAATTGTTTTCTCATAGCATACCTTGCTACAAATGTAAAAACGATGAGCACAGATTTTAAAATCCACTGAATTTTCATTCCAGGAATTTTCCACATGGTTTTCATCTAGATATATAAGTGTATACCAATGTGCTGGAACTGCTGGACATCCGGTCACCAGAATGCATGTGAGTGGACTGAGATATTTCATGAGCACTCGCGTGTAACTGCAGCCATTGTAAATTGTGACGTTCTATGCATTATTTGTCTACTACTTCATTTACTATTCAGGCTCATGTTAAATATCATCCATGCAATTTTACTTTTGCTAAAAAAAAGTCGTCGGCCCGAGTCGAGCGTGAGCTTTGTATAGTATTTAATGGCTATTTGAATTCATCAGCAAAAATCATCTAATCATAGTTGAAGCGTTGGAACTGAAAGACTGAAAGATCCTACAAGTTTTTGCGCAAATTATGTTTTTCCTTCATCATGATGATCATCGTCTGTCTCTGTCTCCCTCGAATGTGGCGAAATGACCTTGCCCTTACATATTTCCAATTTTTGCTACTCTTTTTGCACTGTGGATTCATTTATAACTACTACAACTCATGTTTTGTTGGTGTTATTATGGCTCTTATGTTATGACAAGCTCATTTTAAAGTGTTAAATTGTAACTAATGCATTTAACAACTTTAATTTGAAACATCTTGTCTTGATCCGTGTTGATCAATGTAGGATGTAATGAATTTTCAGCCAAGCTAAGAATATAGAATGAAGTTGCATTAATAAACAACGGGCGAAAAGAACTCAATGGCAATGAATTGAAATGTGTTTTGAATGTGTATTTTTGTATATTTTATTATAATGCATGGTCAGAACAAAAAGGCAGCATGCAAAAAAACGCAGTTGAAAAGCCAGTTTTGCGTCTGCATCTGCGATTGTATTGTACCTTTTGGGATTTTGATTGGAGATTGCTTTGACTGTGAACTTGTTTGTTTTTTGTATTGGTCAGGAATACAAAATGACGGATAGAAACAAAAAGTAACATTGACAGATCACCGTAACATCGTCATCGTAGTACATATTCGTCGTCACTACTGTAAGGCTTTTGTCGTTCAATTCCTGTAATGCAAATGATGTGATCAAGTCCGTCCTCTGCCTGATCATTTTATCATAAACTTTCGTTCACCTGATTGTCTTTGTTGATTTTTCTCGATTTCCAATTCCAAGAAATCGCGATTTTCGCGATCGCACCGACAGGATCTCGGTTTTACTTTTGTGCTGTCGTCTCCAGAATGCACTTGGTTGCAACAGTTCAGTTCAAGACATAAAGTTGCTACTTGTTGTTAGAATAATTAGTTAATTTTGATAGCCTAAAATAATAAATCCGTATAATGTTCCATAACTTTAATCACGTTCATGTGAGGATTTCTCCAGCCACGTTGGCGGTATTTCTTATTGTACAACTACTCTGTTACGGAGCAACTGTGACCGTAGAAAGTACTAAATTGATTTATTGTATATTTTTGATACTTATAATAATAAAGACAGATTTAAAAATTACAGTGTTTTCTTTTCGAGTAGAAAATGAATGTCTTCGACCGGACGAAGAAGAAGGTTACTGCGTCCCTATAAAAACTTGTCCAAGTGTCCTTCGCCTTGTGACCAGTGGATTGAATCAAGGGTCTTTGACACATTTGCAGAAACTCACATGCTCTTTGGATTCCAATGATGATCCCATTGTAAGCAATCAGATTAATTCGATTAGACGATTATACTTTGTAATGATTCAGAATTATACTTCTGTACTATGATAATAAAGGTTTGCTGTCCCCCGAATGATATCGTAGAGGAGCAACGCTCACGCTTTCATCCAAATCTGCAATTACTCCCAAGATTTCCAAATTGTGGAAGTCTACAGCTTAGTATTGGAGATAGGATAATTGGGGGGTCCCAAGTTCCGATCGGGACATTTCCATGGCTTGCACGCATTGGATACAGTAAATTGGATTACTTTTTACAAATGCAATTAGAAAACGCGTCATTATTTAGTTCTAAAAAAGTAGCACATTATTTTCAGCACTAAATGTTTATTAGGGCAAGGACTGAGAAATGCCGTTGATTATTACTGTGGTGGATCTTTGATTAACGACCGATACATTCTGACTGCTGCTCATTGTGCTACCACTGGAGAATCTGAACTAACGCCGTAAATTAAAAAATGCTTTCTGACAATAAATTGGTGTCGAAAATGAATTAAAGTTTTATATTATTCCGTATGCCCCATATCAATATCGCAGATAAGATTGTTTTGGGTTTCTTGATCAACAGAGCGGAAATTCGGTTGGGAGAAAACGACGCAAATAAAAATCCGGACTGTTCTGACGATGGAGGATGTTCGTACGTCCAAGATTACAAAATTGAAAAAATCATAATTCACCCCAAGTATGACCCATCTAGGAAACAAAACGACATTGCCTTGATTCGTGTCAACAAGAACATTGCATTTGACAGTACGAACGATTTGGAATATTCATAGTTATTAATTTTATAATTGATTGCAATTTGCAATGTCAGAGTGATTTCAAATAATAATTTTGTTGAAATGCAATACAGAATTCATACAACCAATTTGCCTACCTTTGACGAAAGAGTATTCAATTCGACACCTTCCGAACTTGGGTCAAGGCAGTTACGTCAACACAGAAGCTGTCGTTGCCGGTTGGGGTAAAACGAGATCAGGTTAGTTAGAATCGTATGGCATATCAGAATCAATATAAATAGTATTTTGATGACGATGACGATATTTGATCAAGTGCTTTTATTAATGATAATGATGTCAATTACTGTAGGTGACAATGCTCCAGGAAGTAGCATTTTGAACCAAGTGTATGTTCCAATAGTGACTAATCAAGAATGCAATAGGATTTATGCTGGAAAAACGTACATTACTGAACGGCAATTATGCGCTGGAGGTCAACAAGGTCAAGATTCTTGTGACGGAGACTCTGGAGGACCACTCGTTGCAATTTTAGAGGATTCTAGTAAATATTTCCAAGCTGCTATTGTGTCTTTTGGACCAACGAAATGTGGGTCAAAAGGTCTTCCTGGAATTTACACAAGGGTTTCTGAATATCTCACGTGGATTATGGACAACTTAGAACCTTAGATTTCCAAGAAGTTTAATTAACATTATTAATTAGAAAATAATATATTATTTAATAATTACTATTTTTAAGTATACAGAACGTTATATAGCTAACTGAAATACAATACATGAATGAAAGACGTGGATGAATTGTTATTAAACAATCCTAGTTTGAGAACTCTCGTTGTCAGAAAGCATAGTATTACTTAGATAATCATCAATATCGGATTCACTGTTGGTTCCACTTCCAGCCCCGTTTCCGTTTCCATTGGAGAGTCGATCGCTCGAGGTTTGTTTTGGTCTTCCTGTTGGGCTCACACCCGCAGGTCCCGAAGTGGAGGCGGGGGGAAGACTTGGCGTTGAGACCACGTGCCCAGGAAGAATTTCGGGAGCTGGTGTTGTTCTGACTCGCGGAGGAAGAAATTCTGGATGGTACTTTCCAGGAATGAGTGCCCGTTCAAGAGCACATCCAGGAATGTTCTTTTGATATGGATACACTGTACAAAGGGGTTGAACTCTGACTGTAGGAACACGAATGATATGGGGAACCACTTTGTACCCAACTGTAGTAAAGACGGGTAACGAAGGCTGGACAACACCTACAACTGGATAAGCAACAGGTTGATGGACTGCTACTGGTTTGTATTCAACACGAGGTGCTTGGATGACTGTGCTGACAAGAGACGGTGGTCCGTAAATTGGAAGCGGGCTTTGCACTCGAATCACTGGAAGAACCGGAGCTTTTTGACCAGGACTTTGTTGAGGTTGATGTTGCGGGATTTCTTGTTGCGGTTGCTGAGAAGGAACATTCTGAATAGGCATTGGTTCAGGTTGACCAGCCGCCGGTGGTCCTTGAAGCACTCGATATTCATAAGGATTTACAAACACTTGCTGTTGTGGTTGTAAAGTGCGATCTTGAGATACTGGTTGTGGAATATAATTTGCAAGGACAGGTCCCCCCTGAAAATTCGGGTCGATAATCTCCGCTTCGGGATCATAAGGATATGCATTCAGCTGAGAATTGTGATCTTGCTGCAAGATCGTCGTCGGGATTGCGTTTACTGCACCTTGATTATTCTGCTGAAGATATGTTTGCGGTGGGACTCCACCTTCAGAATTTGGATCGACGACTAAATTGTCTTCTTGACTTTGTGCGACCGTTTGACGACATGTCACTACCAAAAGTGAGCTGACGATGACAAGACGAAGCATTTCTTTTGCAAAGTGTCGTCGACTTCACTTTAAGAAATTGTCCAATATCAACAGAAAAATGCACGCAATTTTTCAGGTCGCCCCTAGTAGAATGCCACTTCGGAACAGCACGAACACAATTTTAGATTCGTTAAAATTTCATATTCGTTCGTTGTAGTAAAGTATTAAAATTATGAAAAAATGTTAGTGTACTTCAACCACACACTCTGTCAATGACTAAATTGTGATTCTTCGTTCACACAGATCAACTTCACACTTCACGTCTGTCTTTCAGTAAAGCAATGTTGAAACATTGGAAAGGAAAAGTAAAGTAACGCTTTGACCCTTACTGTTGAAATGAAATGACCCATTGGTCGTAATGTATCAATGGGTTAAAAAGGTTCTCAGGGCATATTATGTCGTGGATGATGTAAGATGCACCTACAAAAAAACCAGTTGACCAGTTGTTTAGCTGCTAGTTGCTGTTGCTGCTCATTGCATTTAGGATGAAGTAATCCGCCGTCGTGTCCAACTCCAAATGGTAGACTGTCGCATAATGCGTAGTCATATTCATATATTAGACAGCTTCATAACCATGATCAACTTATTTAATATTTAATATTCTACTGTATCAAATGTCGGAAATGTTTGGATGAAAAGCCATTAGTCATCGGGACATCAAAAGTAACCATCTTCCGAGTCGACCACATCGCTAATGTTGCTTACAGTTTACAAAGGTCCTTTTTCTACAGCAAAGGTTTTGTTCAGTATTTTGAAGCTCTGGCTGCGTTCCATCGTTATTGGAACAGCAGCAACGTTAGCAAATTGAGTTGTATGACGATGTCGTCGGCTTCGTACATGCGGTGTCAGGTAAATGGTACTCTCACATTTTGGCAAAGCGAAACACTAAATGGCACACTATGCAAATTGAAGGAACGCTCTACCTAAAGTTAAGTAAAGGGCGTGAGCAGAGCATTGCATTTGCAGCATGTCGGCCGAAGCACCGCCGAGTCAATGCACTCCAGAGTATGTAATTCATATTAAGCGTTTTTCATTGGTATATTGGACTTTATTTGATGAAATTATAAAATCATTTCGATTTCTCCTCTTCTACAATAAAAAAAAATCAATAGCGAAAATGCAATGAGATGATACCAAACCCAAAATTTACTTAGGGCGGACGGTGAGTATAGAAATTGGGCAATCTCTTAATGTCCTAATGTGATTGTGAACTTGCAGTTGAGAGACAGTAATTGCAATTAGTGCAGCATGAATTTCACTTCTAGGCGCAGCAGCATGAGATCACACATCACAGTCAAAAGATGACATCATAAGGTCGTATAGCCAAGTGCCGTTTTTGAATGTATTTGTAAGAAGCTGACGGGCGTGTCTTCAATTATTATCTCCTTTACAAAATAAATAAACCATAAAGAAATTGGGTGATTTCATTTCATTCGCAAATCCTTTCTGTTATGTATGTACTTACAACTACTGTTCGATTGTGCTGTAACCGCAAACCCAAAGTGAAAAGATAAATCTTTAATAGTCAAAATAACATCGGTATAATCTGAATCTCTCTCTGTTGTCTGTTACGTTTCTTATGACACAAAAGGGAAAATCAAAAAACCGCAAGTCAATGTATAAAATACCACCAGCACTACAATGGTACTTCATGAATTTTTGAAAAAATTATACAGTTTTTCCTGAAAGTGCAAATACTTTGATAGTATTCTATATATTTGTAGAATTTATGAATGAAGTGTATGATTAAGTTGGTTGTATCATAATCTGAAAACAATGGGAGATCATGTCATCGCTGATATGCTTGAGTGAAGATGAAATGAAAGGGCAAGTGAATGAATTCCTTTTGAACAAGAATGTGGAGTTGTAATTTTGTGATTTATTGTATATTTTTCAAAGGAGGAGGAGGAGGAGGTCGAGTCGAGTCAGATTCGCACTTATATTGGAGCATTATTGGAAGTATAATGTATATACCTTACTGCTACATTATATTATAGTAACTTACTTCTAAGTTATAAGTAAGCTATAAGTAAGACGCTTTCCAACGTTTAATAAAGTTCCGCTTTCTAAAGTAAGTAAAGCAAAGAGAACCATAAGGTGATTAAAAACGCTTTGCTTTTGGTCTTTTCTTTGCTCCTATAAAAATAATTATACTTTTGCATTTTGCACTCTTCCACTCAACAAGGAACGCAAAAAGACGCCAACGGTTGCTGCAGTGCACTCGAACTTCGTGCAGTGCACCTCCAACAACCAACAACGCGACGACCCATAAAAAATTGCAAGTAATGACTTATCATTAACACACACCTTAATGGCAACTTATAGTAGATTATACTTATCAAACACAGTTTTCAGTCACGCTTATCTTATGTATGAATGCACTTTTATATATACCGCCTTTATCAAATCTATACAAGTATACAATATGATTTTAACTAATTAACCAACTATATTTAATTAATTAGTTAATTGATTTGACAGGAGGTAATTGCTTTTCTTTTTTGGAATATAAAAATATCTATACATTTACAATATTTATATGTACACAATAAACAAGTCTACAAAACTCTCGTAAGATAGTACTAAAATTATAGTGTTCCAGTTTGTATTAGAGGTAACTTGGTATTAAAAAATGTCTAAAAGGTTAATTTTTAAATACCGAGTCTAATTTTGAGGTCAACCGAGATTCTTTGGAACGAACTTTGTCACGCATTTCTTCAGGAATGCGGAATACCGTTGATTTTCGGAACATGTTAAAGGAACGGAATCCGTGTCGGATGACTCTGTGCTGTGTGGAGTATACGGGACCACTTCCAGTTTGGATCTCATGAGTGGAGCTCGAGTCGGGAAGGTGGAGACCCGAGGATTTTTAAAAGTCAATGGAGGTCGAAGTTTGTTGCTGTTGTTTAATGAGAAGGTTTTTGGTTGAGGTTGATTCGAACTTGCGTTTTGATCGATGGCTTGGTCTACTTCGTCAATCGGTCCTGCAGATCCCATGTCATTGAGAGGTATTGGAGATTCCGTTGTTGATGTTCGGTTCTTCCTCCTTCTGCGCTTTCTTTTCGGTTTTTCTTGTTCGGTGACAGCCGTGTTTGGGTCGAGATTCACACGAGGAGAGGTTGTTGTAGATGCGGTTGATCCTCTTCTGAAAGGGAATTTGGATCGGATGTTGGTACTTCCTGGAGCAGGAGTGGGAGCTACAGGTTCTGCTATGTCTTGGGAGACTGGTTGCTTTTGAATTTTTTGGAGAGGATTGCGCTTGCGAAGGCTTTGTTGTGCGGGTGAAGGGTACTTTGTTGGAGGAGGTGTTTCATCGTGAACTGGAGAAGGACTTGCTTCATGGACTCCAGTTCCAGCTCTACTTCCGTTGACCTTAGAAGATAACAACTTTTGGGCAGCGGCTTTTCTGGAAGCTAAACGCTCAAATATTGATTGTCCACTTTTTGGTTTGGCACTTATTGAGACATCTGGAGATGGAGAGGATCCTGCGTCTTCTGGTTTGTTTGTGGGTGAACTATTTTTTCTAAGGCGTTCATTGATGTTTCCTTTGTTTGGATATGGATGACGAGATGTTCGCAGTGTCGGAGGATGCGTCACTATAACTGATTCCTTTGGAGGGGATACCGACTGGATAACTGGATTTTCAGGAAGTTCGACTTGTGGAATGGGATCCGGAAACATTGGCAATTGAATGATAGTAACCGGCTTCTTGTATGGTGGGATGACGACTTCCGGGTGGATTTCAATTTGACTTGTTTCTGACGCTGAGTCCATCAGTTCATCTTGCAATAATGGACTAGCTGTTGGGATTTCTTCTGGAATGGCATTCTCCGAGACTTCCATGGATGCAGGTACTTCATTAATCGTTGCTGACGTTGTCGAAGTCGTCGATGTTGTAGGTGCTGACGTTGTCGTCGTTCGTGCACTGAACAGTTGCCGTCTTCTAGCGACTTCAGTATTCAAAGAACGTGCTACTGTTGAAGGTGGTGGGGCGTAGACATCATGCGTTTCAATTGACGTCGTCGCGGCCGTTTCCGTGTCACCTTGAAATCCGCCACGGTTCCTCTTTCTAAAGGATGATCTTCTGCTTGGTTGCTGGGTCGGTTGACCCGCAGGTTTGGGTCGGAGGATAAAACCTCCTGACCTGGATCGCTCCCGGGGTGGACTTGGGTTAAGAGTTGACGAACTCGGAATTGGTTCTTCATTCACGCCTGTCTCAGCTTGCTTAGCTCTGAGGTAATTCCTTCTAGTTTGGAACCGGTTCGCACGCGAGGAAGTTAAAGCAGCGGCAATAGGTGGAGAAGATGGTGCCGGTGTTTGCTCACCGGTGTTTTGACGGAAATATGAACCACGGGCACTATAAGTAGGTTTAAAATTGTACCTGGGAGTTGTCGGTTTGAATCCCGACTCACGCTCACTGGATTGAGTCGTCTTCTGATTGTAATTGGTATCATCTTTTCCTTCTGTCGTGGAGGAAATCTGATTATGTCTAGATCGTGTTCGCGTCAATGTAGACGATGAAGCGGTCCCAGGACGCCTTTTGGTCAAGTTTGTATTGATAAGCTGTGAATAAGGATTGTAATGAGATTGTTCCTGTCTAACCCCTGAGGGAGCAGGATCATCCGCTTCCTTTTTCTTCGCTAAGGATGAAATGGGCCTTTGAGTCTTTCGGCGCTGAAAACTAGGCCGACGAGTTGTCGTAGTGGGTTGTGCCGGTTCGATATAGTAATGTTGTTGAAGTGTCATAAGGTCAAGTGGCGGTTGCTGTTGACACAAAATCCCACCGACACATGGCTGTTGGTTCTCTTTCTTTGATATTCTTGATTGCCACCTCAGGCCTCCAACCCTTCGGCCAAATTCAGAGTCGTCAAAGTCACCTTGGCTCCGTGCCAGGGTGACCCAGCATCCGACCCACAGAAGGACTCCGATTATTGACCACCACTTCATTCTCACCTTGTTCTTTTGTTGTCCCGCCCGTCAATCTGCAATCATTATTAACATATACAGAAACACATGAAACCACGCCCTACTTCTCAACTTTGTGGACAACCTTATCCACTAAAGCACTACACTGTAAGCAAATTAGCCATTTGTTCTTTGTCATTGACTATTGATTGATTGCGTGAATTCACATCTTGCATTGACTTTGAGACTTTTTGTTGCTTCACGTTTTGGTTGTTGTCACCTGTCACTTTTGTCACTTTAAACGCTCTTATAATTTTCCCACCGCCACCACCACCGCCGGCTAAAAAAAACTTGACGCCCCTATGGAAAAACGGCTATACTGTCTATAATTGGTACAGCCAAAATTCTGCCTGTGTTGTGGTGTGACGAGTACATTTTTAAAGGCTTTTTTCTACATAGAATTAAATTTTTGGTATGTAATAAAATTAAACTGTGCGAATTTCTTGTAAAAAGAGTGTCTGTTTGCTGTCTAATCCATATATTTTTTTCCAAAGGGAGCATGATGGCATGGGTGGATGAATTTGATGGGTTAGTGATTACATTTGTCACTTTCTCGCATTTCGATCCGCAAAAACGATGTGGCTCAGTTGATTCGTAATAGAGAAGAGAAGAGTGAAGAGATGCAACAAAGTGTGAAATTGACTGTGAATTCACCAATTCTTCCTTTCGCCCCATTTTGAGGCTTTATCTCTCCCCAGAATCTACCATTATTCATGCTTCGTAAGATAAAGCTCATCGCCAATTATATTTCTGCTAAACTTAATTCGCTCATTTGCATTTAAAGTCACCAAGAAGAAGAAATGTCATCCACACCCTTGTCTTTTAATTTTTGAAGCATTTATAGAGCATTGCAGGGAATTACAAAAGCATGTAAACTGTGAATTAAAAATGGCATCAAAAAATCGTTTCACTTTTCATAAAAATGTGAATATTTTAAAAAATCAAATTGAAAATCGTGCATTCTTTTGTAAGACGATATTATTTAGCTATTCGTGTTTCGTGTAATAACGTGTGCCATATAAAAAAACTTGGCAAAACACGAGACACAATGAACAGGACGAAAGACAATGGCTCAAAAAAGTATAGAAATCGTAATCCATTGACATTCATTCACCGGTTTATACAATTGCCAATAACTGCAGATTACAATCTGTACCCAATTCGTGACAAGTTTATATTTGTTCGAAAGGTCATAATCGTGTCAAACTACATTTTTCTTATCAGATTTCCTTTACAAGTCATGTCATGACATACCCAATTTAATACTGTGGTTTTGCAACAAAGACTAGCTGAAACTTAGTTTTCGGTATTATTGGGTTAAAACTAGGACAATACACTCGATGACGACTTTAATAATTAATGATACAATCATCTAATCTCCACTTGTAATTAAACTTACATAATGCGGTGGTATAGTCACCACCGTGTCAAGCCGGGAAAGATGAGATGACAGATTATTTATATCCCAAAACCATACAGAGTCGAATTTTAATCACAATTTAACACAGGCACAAAAATGCACAACACTGGCAACACTTTTGATATTTCACGGAATATAAAAGTTGCTCCTTTTTTCGAAAATGTATACAATAATGAAGAAAATGACAGAAAATTAAATGAATTTGTTAAGTCAAGTTGATGAGCTTGACCAAGACGTGCCACTTTTCATTGTTGTTGAGAATGATCAGCAATGCGAGCAGTGGACATGTCTCGACCACACTGACAGAAACAACAATGGAAACAAACCAAGATTCAGTCAGTCTCATTTTCCCCTTTAACTGTCTACGTGCAAAAATCCTCTTGAGGATTTTGCACTGTATTCTCATAAGTAAGTTTAGAAAGGGGCAAAAAAAGGTTCACTGATATTACACACGCTAAAAGGATGTATGAGACGTTAAAAATGGCACAAGATCCAAAAGGCATCGCGTAAGGCAGACAGGTTGGTAGTTGGTACTCTTTTTAAGTGTATTAATTCGCCTTACTTTATTATTATTGCCATTGCAAACTGCAATTTCTGATATGCTGTGCCATATATACTTTATTATTAGCAATGTAGTGAATTATATGAAGTAACTTTTGCCTTTTACTGTGCGAGCATATCTGTTATTTATTCAGATTTTGCTCCTGTTGCTTGTACACTTGTACACTTGCCATTGCAGCAGTGCTACTCGTTTTGTATACAATAATGCTTATTTTTGTGCAGATCTGTAACGAAGCATACGAAAACGATGATGATCGAGATGCTCACTCATTCCATTCGAATGAGCAACAAAAGCAACCCAGAAATTCATACAAAAATCTGGAAATAGTTAGCATTATACTTTAATGTAGAAAGTATCTTCGCCAACATTATAGGAATTGATCAACGATGACAAAATATGATTGTGACGATGTAGAAGATGATCAGCAATTACCATTACCTCAAAATTTACAAGAAATCGTTACTGTTGCTGCCAATCACAATTTGCCAAGTACAGATTTATTACGACAAATTGCACATATGTGATCATCGTTCTCATCTTCATCTTCAAGATAACAATCAAACCAAAAATATACATCGTGCAAATATTAAGTGACGCATGTGAACCAATGTGCATAAACACAGTATACAATCGTTTGCGTGTGGTTTGTTTGCGAATGCTTTCCTTGTGACCTCTCAGTTGCTGTTGCGTCATAATTCATAATGTCAACAAAGTGCAATATAATAATATTGTCGGTTTCGTTGATCTGTGATAAACTGCTTTTGAGTCTCAATTTCTTGTTGCAAATTACATTCCTGACTGTCCGGTGTCTGATGTAACAAAAGAATGTGGACACATCACAAAATCGTTTCGTGATAGATTCGTTGAGAGAAAAATGGAAAATTCTTTGGTCGATTTTCCTCATTTTCTAAACAGTTGGATGAGCCCAGTTGCACTTGTACCATAGTAAAACTGACTTTGCGACTCAAGTCTCTTTGTTAAATGAGCCGAAGTAATCATTACCACCACTTGACTTTGAACAAAGTGCAATTCTGAGCACGTTGCAATGTGCAATACATGCGGTTATGTTGCAGCTGGCTTGACTGACCGTCGTTTAATGAGTTTTACATCACGGGTTAACGAGTAGAAAACATTGGGATTTAGTTGCCATTAATTCAATTAGCGTTCTCAAATTCAATTTTAGGCTTGGAGAATGTTGAACCTGGGAGCAAAAATGTTAAACCTTCATCGATTTCACTGGTGATGATGATGATGGCGACTGACTAGAAATGAGTGCATTTTTTGCAATACTGCAAAACTGTGCTGCTCACAAACACAATAGAAGATGAAGATGAATGAACATAAAAATAAACAGTGCATTATGAAAACAACCAAAGATGTAAAACACAACTTGCCACTCGTAGTGCCAAACCCACTTTTTGAGGAAGTTGAATGCACGCATTGTAAAATTCAAAATTGTAATGCAATGATGAATCTTGATTCTTCTTGATGTGTGCGAATTAGCAGAAGAAACACAATTGTTGTTTGTGTTTCTTGTTGAAAGTCACG